>ML778297.1:181705-197161 GCA_009831015.1 Picea engelmannii | reverse complement strand
TTGCTAGAGATGGTGTTCTACTTCCTCAGCCTCACGAGGAGCAAGGAGATAAGAAGGGGAATTGGGAGAAGTGGATCCGGGAATAATATCAATGGAATGTTCAATGAAACGAACAAGGGGTAGTCTGGTGGGAGCAACAAAGACATCATCAAAGGATATGAGTAAAGTTTCCATATCTAAAGGAAGGGCATGAGATGGATTTCCTGGCTTAAGAGGGTGCACCAAACAGATGGAAATGGACTTGTTGAGACTGATTTGATGAACACCAGGTTGGTCAGAAAGTAAGGAAGGGGATTTCAGAGAGGATGAGGTGAGGACATAGGTACGACCATATTTCTAAAGATGATACTCATGATTGTGAGCATGGTATACATTGTGACAGAATTCTTGATAGGGAATACCTATAAGAACATATGCGCAATCCAAAGGAGACACATCACAAAGAAAAATATCATGGAAGGGTTCGATGGAAAAAGAAAGGGCACAACGTTGGGTCACCATCACATGGGGACCATCCTTCTGAACCCAACCCAATTGGTAGGGTGTTGGATGAGGGGTAGTAGGAAGAACCAACCGTCGCACCAAATCCTAAGCAACCAAATTATTTTGGCTACCATTGTCGAGGATGCGCATGGCCAAAGAGTGCTTGATCTAGTGATTGTGAGTAAACAAAGGCACTGATGAATAATTATTGGAATCGGTGGCCATGAGTAGGAGAGAGGGGTCTAGTTTCGTAGGATTCTCCAAGGTGATCAACTTAGGGGGAGGCACTATGCTCAAGGAGGACTCAGGAGCATCAAAAAATAAAGTCTTGATGAGATTCTGATTACGAAGAACACGACATTCACATGAGGAGTAAAACTAATATTTGTGATAAGAACACCATTTTCTAGTTTTGGATGATGTGGGAGAGGTAGGAGAAGAAGGAGTTGAGGAAGGGCCAACTTTGGAGAGAGGAGATCGAAGGCGAGGAGCGAGATTCTGTTCTAGAGCCAAGTCTTGAAGAAAGGCCTTATCTAAGGAAGAGCTGTCAAATAAATCAACCTCTTTGCATATAAATAATAAAGGACCAGATTTAAATTTAACAATGAGTACCTCTTCCAGATCATGAATCTGCAGCTGAATGTGTATCTTAGTAAACACCTGAATGTATCTTTGTACTAACTAGACTGAGAGTTGGTGGAGTTGCAACTAGAGAGCTAGGATATTCTGACGGTACCTCATGGGATAGAAGCGAATTCATAATGCTTAACAAAAAGTATCCCGAGAACCAATAGGTGGAGGGGTGTCCACATGAGGATCTCTGAAGTCCACCACCCGAGAGGAGGTATTTGTTTGGGCATCCCTCCAAGCTTGAGAAATCCATTCCAATTGAAAAATAGCTATATGTCACTTCTCTTCATCTATTATTCCTAAGAAGGTATTGAAATAAGAGGATAGACTTCATACCCAGGAGTCAATGACCATGTAACACACCCAACCCCTAAATATCCTTTCTAGAGATGTGGCATCAAATTTTCGCTTTCCCTGGTTCATTTCCGGTCCCCTACTTAAGAAAAATCCTCTCATTCTGCTCCACCAAACTTTACATCTCTCACTAAACAATTAAACCAGCTAGAGGGGTCCTCCTTGTGACCTCGGGCTGAAAAATGGGAGCCAAGATCCTACGTTATCAAAGGTTTTGGCTCTTCAAAAGTTCCTGGACTTCAGGAGTTCCAAGAGTGTTGTCAAATTCTTTGATTGTCAAACAACGAAGGAGATCGAAGTTCCACATTCTTCACTAAGATCCTATGGTTAAGGAGGGGGCTTTGTAGATCTACGCGTAACACACTTTTTCCAAATCCCCGAAGTCCCGAAATATCGCCACATGCCCCTATCCTTTCGGTGTTCAGTCATCAGCAATGACGATCTTCGCATTACATTTTCATCATTTTGATGATCAGATATCATCATTGGACTTTCGTCCTTCAACGATCGATGATTCTCATTGAATCATTCTTTATAACACTACGTTTGAATCTTTTGAACCTATGAAACTATGTAGACTTTCAGAATCTCAGACATGTCACCAACCCTGTTGGCCAAGCGGGCACGATTCAAAAGTTGACATGCAACAAAGGTCAA
Organism: Picea engelmannii; assembly: GCA_009831015.1. Lineage (NCBI taxonomy): Eukaryota > Viridiplantae > Streptophyta > Pinopsida > Pinales > Pinaceae > Picea > Picea engelmannii. The sequence goes on along the minus strand of ML778297.1, from coordinate 195,037 downwards.
CTGGTGAAACATGTCCTCCTTAGGGGGTGAGACATGTCCTGCTCTAATAGGCACAAGGAATGGGTGAATTGGCCAAATCTGGGTGACATGTGGCACCTTAGTTATGGGTCCACATCACCCGTGATGACATCAGTGGGCCACATCACCCCCATCGCACGGTTGAGATTTATCAACGTGGATCCATAGATCCATGGTCCTTGTTACTTCACGGATCTGGGATTTAGACCTTACTGTCTCTTCTCGATGTAAATTCCCCCAAAGAGCCAAGTCCCCAGACCCTCAGATCTAGCACCGTGTGTCCTCTTCGACCAACGGTTAAGATCCACTTCGACACTTGTGACTTTGGGAGTCCTCACACTTTGAAATCTCATTTTCAGGTTCCTTTGGAGTATGAAGTCTTTGAAATACGAGATTTCTTACCACGTACCCCTCATCCAACGATCCTATTTCAATAATCAACACTTGACGGGGAACAAGTAGGGGCCACGTGTCACTCCATGTAGCATTCCTGGTTAGTCGGGTAGTCGAGGGTGGGTCCCTTAGATTGATGAATTAGAAGGATCCCGAAGGATCCGAGGATCGACGATCTGGGTTACTTCGACAGTCCAACATTCAGGATTTCGGTGTGTGTATCTCTCGGATTTCCCTCCAGACTACACCAGATCTGTCGCCACATGTACCTAGCATCTACGGCTAGGATATACTCTAGCTTGCAAAGCTTCAGGGGAATCTCGTGCGTTCCTAAATCATCGAATACCCAGACTCCCAGATAATCATTGATCTGTGGACACATGTCCCTCCAATTTCAACGGTCCAGATTAACTCCGCAACTCCGACATTCAGGAGTTTCGACGCTAGACCATTCCAAATCTCCTAAAGTAAGACTTCGTCAAAGCGCTTAATGCTTCCCTTCCTACGTCAAATCTAACAACTAAGAGAGATACAATATCCCTAGATCAACGGTCCTCGTCGATTCACAACTTTTGCCTTCAGCTATTTTCAAGGATCGTGGGGTCACAATTCCTGAATCCGAAAGAGCTAGCTCCTTCTGGACTAGCGCAGGGTTCCCATGCCTTATTCACATGGGTCTCTTGGAAAATATTAGGGGCTAAGCGCATCATCCTTTCTACAACAAAATGGGTTAAGGGCATGGGTGCAAGTCCTCAGTTAGATGGGTGAATGATCTAAAGGATAAACACCCCTCTCCCACAAAAGAAAACTCTGACATTCCTACTAAGGTAAGCTTCAAGGGATTGGCAGGACTTAGACATTTTAGTTGATCCTACCCCGACCCTCCTACGGATTCCCATCCCCCAAATATCTAGTAGTTGGTTTGAGAAAATTCAAAGATCATGAAAACATAGTCGTTTGCAGGAGTAAAAGCACTTATCTAATATTTGTTCAAAATACAGAAGGACTTAATCACAAACATAGACATTTCATCATCATATCCAACATATTACATAGAGTATGAAAATACTTATCAGAACTAAGAAACATTGAGCAACTACTGAAATGGGTGCACATTTCCTCCCAACCATAGACACAGTCACTCCTGGTGAATTTACCATTGGCCACCCCCGAGCTAGACCATGATGATCTGAGAGAGATTATTTCTTTGTGCTCCACAACAGTCAAGGACAAAGGTTACTCTCCTCCTCCCACATGAACTTGGAAACTAGTTTTCTCTGCTCCAAGCAAGGAGGTCTATACAAGTACTTCCTCAGTCACTCGTCAACCTCATTTATCAGCTTGTAGCCAAACCCTGCCCATGGTTTATTACATCCAGATTGAGTTTACTGCTCAACTTTTTTCCTCTCTACTCCAGAGTCGGAGTATGTTCCCTGCTCTTCTAGGGAGAGTTTTTTCTCCACTCTGTTATCTCGCAGATCTCTCTTTATCCATGAATTACCTCCTTTATTTTCTTCCTCAACAAGGTTGCATGGGTCTAAATCCCAATTCATGGTTAGGATCAGAAGCCTTACATATGGGTACCCTGCCCCATCTCCTCATTAACTCTTGAGGATGGCCTTCCAACTACCAACTTGACTGGTAATTCATTTCTGGGTCAGAAGACTGTTGAGAAATTACACCCAGTAGGTATTTGTCTAGTGAGGGTCATCTCAACCATACTTGGTTTCCCTTCACCATATCTCTCATAACATCCATGGTCTATCTTGGAAAACTTTCCCCTCTTTCAGCAGTTGTGCAACACAGATTCAAATTCTATTAATAATATAAATTCATACATTGACCCTTTTATACAAGGGTTCATCAAATCAAACATTCATACATATTTAGTCTGCCATAGTATCTTGGCGAGTTATAGTTATATTTACAAACTAGGGGAAACATGGTTATATGGTTATTACAATCCCCTCCCCCTTAAAAGAACATCATCCTCGATGTTCTATCTACCGATGTGCTTTGTATGTACAAAAGTAAACAAAAATGGATATGCATGTCTCATGGGATCCTCCATTTCCCATGTGGCCTCATTTGGGCCAAAGTGTTTCCATTGTACCTTTACCTGTGCAATGGTTCTATTCTTAAGTGGGGTTTCCTTCCTGTCTATTATGCATTGAGGTTCTGGCAGGAATTCTCGCTCGGTTTCCACCTGAATCACAGACTAGTCAATAATATGATTAGAATCATGTACATACTTCTTTAATAAGGAAACATGGAAAACATTATGTGCCTTCATTGTGGGAGGGAGTGCTAGTCGATAGGCTACTGGACCCACTCTATCCAAAACTTCAAAGGGTCCACAATATCGAGGTACCATCTTGGCACAAGCTCCCATCCTCAAGGAGCTTCTCCTAGGTCTAACTTAGAGATACGCATGATCCCCTGCTTTGAACTCTCTAGGAGTCCTTTCTAGGTCCACATAACACTTTTGTCTATCCTAGGCTATCTTCATATTTTGCCTGATCTGAATCACTTGTTGTTCCATTTCCTTTAGCATATATGGCCCGATTGTAACTCTGTCTACTGGGTTGTTCCATATGATTTGAATATTGCATTGTCTTCCATAGAGGGCTTCAAAATGACTCATTTTTAATGACTCTTGATAGCCATTGTTGTAAGCAAATTCTACCAGTGGTAAGTAGTCCTCCCATTTATTGGGTTTATGCATTACGTGCATCCTCAACATGTCTTCTAATATTTGGTTTACCCTCTCTTTCTTCCCATCAGTTTGAGGGTGATAGGTTGTACTAAAGAGCAATTTTGTTTCAAAACCAACAAACAAATATTTCCAAAAGTTTGAAGTAAACTTTGTATCCCCGTCGGATGTAATTTCCATAGGCATGCCATGTAGTCTGAATATCTCTTTCATGAATATGTTGGAAATATCTATTGCTTTGCAAGTTGACTTGACGATTATGAAGTGAGTAACCTTGTTCATTTTTTCCACAACTACCATGATGCCATCATTCTATTTGTTTGATCTTGGTAATCCTGTGATGAAATCCATGGAGATGGTTTCCCATTTCCATTTGGGAATTGGTAGGGGTTGAAATAGCCATGTTGGGTGTCGGTGCTCTGCCTTGACTTGCTGACATTCTATACATTATCTAAGTAATCATTTATGTCCTTTTTCATTCTAGGACAATAGAATAGTTTCCTAATGGCCGTGATCATTTTCTGATAACCAGGATGACCAATATATGGTCTTTTGTGTAGTTCATCCATTATGAACTTCTTCAATTTGTCACAATTTGGAATGTATAATCTGCCCTTGTAAGTCAACAGATCATCATTAAGCATCTGATAACCTTCATACTTCAACCCTGTGGGCTCTTGCTTTAGGTATGATGTCACGGTCTTGAAAACTACATATGTCTCTTGTGCAGTTTTCACCCTCTCTTTGATGTATGATTCCCTCTCTTTGATGTCTAATTCACTGGCACTTACAACTGCCAAATGAACCACTTTCATACTTATACTAAGGGCATTATCCACCCTATTCTCCTTTCCTTTGATATGTTTGATTTCAAAATAAAACTAACTAAGGAGAGCCATCCACTTAGCTTGTCTCACATTGAGCTTTGGTTGGTCAAACAAATTCCTCAATCCACTATGGTCTGTCATAAGTACAAATCTCATACCTAAGAGGTAATTCCTCCACATATTAAAAGCATGCACTATGACATCCAAATCCATATTGTGGGTCACATAATTGACTTCATGCTCATTCAATTTTATGGATTCATAGCAAATGACATGTCCTTCTTCTATAAGGACTCCTCCAAGACCTTCCTTGCAAGCATTTGTACACAAGGAAGTCCTTGTTTGGGTCTGCAATATTCAACACAGGAACAATGGTTAGAAGGTATTTCATCTCTTGAAATATTTATTCACATTCTGATGTCCAAATGAATTTAACCCCCTTTTTCTAAAGGGAGGTGATTGGGCAACCAATCTTGGAGAATCATTTTATGAATCTCCTATAGTATCCTACCAGGACCATAAATAATATGACATCATATACATCCTTTGGAGTATGCCAATCCATGATGGCTTTAATCTTGTTAGGGTCAACTGCCACTCCTTCCTTAGAAATAACATGGCCTAGGTAGTGGACTTGTCTCTGGAAAAAGTCACACTTATTGATCTTAGCATAGAGATGATGTTCTCTTAGTACCTGGAGTACTAGCTTGAGATGTTCTTCATGCTCTTCTCTATTCTTGGAATAGATTAGGATATCATCAATGAAAACCAATACAAACCTATCCAAGAAATTTATGAATACTATATTCATTAAGCACATAAAATTGGTTGGTGCATTGGTAAGACCAAATGGCACCACCACAAATTCATAGTGACCATATCTTGTTCTAAAGGTTGTCTTTTGCATATCTTCATATTTAATTTGGACCCGATGGTATCCAGACCTCAAGTCAATCTTGGAGAATATGGTAGCACCCCTTAATTGGTCAAACAAGTCATCAATCCTTGGCAAGGGATACTGATTCTTAATGGTCATCTTATTGAGTTGTCTATAATCTATGCACGGTCTGAGTGTGCCATCTTTATTTTTCACAAACAAGGCTAGTGCTCCCCATGGAAACACACTAGGTTGTATGTAGCCTTTGTCCCACATCTCCTTCAGCTAGAGTTTGATCTCAACTAGATTTGGTGTACTCATTCTATAGGGTGTTCTAGACATTGACACTGCTCCTGGTACAAGTTCTATTGAAAAGTCAATATCCCTTCTTGGAGGTAGACATAGTACCTCTTATGGGAATACATCTTTATATTCTCTTAATATGGGATGGTCCTCTAAGATGGGTTTTTCATTCTCAATAGATTTTAGTACATGTATTGCATTCAAGGGACATCCCTTTCTGGACTACTTCTTCACTTGGAGGGTTGATATTTGTCTCATTGAGATAGGATTTTGAATCCCTTGTAGGGATACCCTCCTTCCTTCTTCATTTTCACACTCCAAAGTTTTATTGTAACAGTCCAACTTGGTTTTGTGGGCAGCCAACCATTCCATTCCAATTAGCAGGTCATAAGATCCTACAAGAAGTATGTTTAGGTTTTCTTGGGTGGGAAACTCACTCATGACAAATTGGCATGCAAGTATGACCTTTTTTACTTTTCTTTTGGTTCCAGTGGATACTTGTACCAACCATGATTTAACATGTTTAACTTGTTGCAATTTACATTTATCAACAATTTGAGGGGAAACATAACTCAAATTAGAACCACGGTCAATTAAAATGGAAACAAGATGGTTGGAAATCGTACCTTCCATCTCCACCACTGAATCTTGGTGGTCATATTGTTTATTATCCAAGGCTGCATAAATTTGTGGCAAGCCTCTAGCCACATCATTGACTGTGGTAGCCTCTTGGACGTTGTAGACCCTCTCGGGGTTCTTTTTCCTATGTGGACAGTCCCTCAACAGATGTTCCTCTCCACAACCCCAACATTTCAAGGTTTCTCTCTTCGTGTTATCAGTCTTACTTGGAGCTGCTCTGAATGGTTTGTTTCCACTCTGGGATGGAAAATTTTGATGATACACACTTCTGGCAGGAAGGCTCATCCTAGAGCTCTTACCAGGGTTCTTAAATTTCAAGGGTTTAAGCCCCTTCTTCTTGAATCCCGAATTGTTTTTCTTCTTCCAGTGTTCATGGGGTTATGTCTTACTCTTGAATTGCTCATAGAAATACCTTGTTTTTCGAATAGTATCTTCCAAGGTCTTTGGCTCATCAAACTCAATTATGTCCTGATAGGACTAAGGTAAGCCACTAATAAATTGTTTCATCTTTACCTTTTCATCTTTTATGTAGGGCACATACCTCATCAACTCGATAAATTTGTTGATATACTCATCTATGGTGAGTTGTCCCAGCTTGAGTTCATATAACTCCTTGGTCTTCCCATCAAAGTACTTTTCTGACAAGTACTTCTTCTTGAAGTATTTCTCAAATTGTTTCCATGACAAGTCCTTCTCATGGACTCCTTTCACATTCCTAAGGTCTTCCCACCAAATGGAAGCTTTCCCATTCAGGCTGAAAATGGCTATCTGAGCCTTTAAGTTTTCAAAGTAGTCATGGACTCTGAAGTACTTCTTCAAACCGAGTAGCCAAACTTTTGCTTCTTCCCCCTTCTTAACCTCTCGATCGAAGGTGGGTGGTTTGGCTTTCTTGAATTCTTCAGGGTCGCGACTCTTGGAATGTTTCCTGTTCTTTCCTCTTGCCTGGGAATGGGAACTTTTTTTTCCACTAGAAGATTCCTTGGAGTTGTCAGTGTCCTCACCAGATGAATCTTCCATTGAATGTCTCTTGGCTCCATGTTGGGAATTCTTTGAGGTTCTCCTCCTGGTGTGGCCACTTTCAAGACCATGATTTTGTATCTCAGGTGGACTTGGAGTTTTCTTAGTATGATGCCTACCCACACGACTGGAAGTTGTACCATGTTGCAGTTACATTTGTATATCGAATAGACTTTGTAGTAGGACTGCATTAATTTCTGTTTACTTTTCCTGCTCCTTGATCAATCTTTCATTGTCAACATTATAACTCTGTAATTCTTCCATGAGGCTTCTTATAGTTTCGACCAAATTTGGAGGGGTTTCCACCACCCTCCTTTCATTAGATTCTTACTCTCTATTATGGGAGCTCTCCCCCAACTCTTGATATGTCACCATCCTTTACGTTGTAGTTCTCTTGTTGTTCTCTGACTTCTTGAGTGAAAATAAAACATTTTTTGTTAGTTAATAATCTACCAATTCATGAACAACACATATAATTGTAAGGTGAAGTCAGTTCTTTATTTGGAAACATTAGCAACCTATAGTGCAGACTTCCAAAACATCTATCAACAGTAGAAGGTGTCATTCCTCTCTTCAGTAGAGGTTTAGACAAGTTTCTTATGAAGGGGGGTAAGGTAGGGAGTTACCCCATAAGTTTTGTAATAACATTTTTATGCGACTTGTGCATGAGCCCAAGCAGGCCAAGTGTTGTTTCCATGCTCTGATACCAATTTGTAACACACCCAAACTCTAAATACCCTTTCTAGGGATGGGGCATCAAATTTTCTCTTTCCCTGGTTCATTTCCAGTCCCATACTTAAGAAAAATCCTCTCATTCTTCTCCCCCGAAGTTTACATCTCTCACTAAGCAATTAAACCAGCTAGCGGGGTCCTCCTCGTGACCTCGGGCTGAAAACCAAGAGCCATGAGCCTACATTATCAAAGGTTTCGACTCTTCGAAAGTTCCCAGACTTCTAGAGTTCCAAGAGTGTTGTCAAATTCTTCGATCACCGAACAATGGAGGAGATCGACGTTCCACGTTCTCCTCTAAGATCCTATGGTTAAGGAGGGGGCTTCGATGATCTACGCGTAACACACTATTTTCCAAATCCCTGAAGTCCCAAAATATTTTCGCGTGCCCCTAGCCCTTTGACATTCGACAAGCGACGGTCTTCGCATTACATTTTCGGCGATTGGCTATCGTCATTGAAATTTCGGCCTTCAGCGATCAATGATTCTCGTTGAATCATTCTTGATCATACTATGTTCGAATCTTTCGAACCTCTAAAACCGTCTAGACTTCCGAAGTCCCGGACACGTCACCAACCATGTTGTCTAGGCAGGAATGATTCAACAATTGACACGCAACAAAGGTCAAGCGGTGACATGTGTCCTCCTTAGGGGTTGACACATGTCCTTCTCTAATAGGCACAAGGGATGGGTGAATTGGCCAAATCTGGGTGACAAGTCGCACCTTGGTTACAGTTCCACGTCACATGGGATGACATTAGTGGGCCACGTCACCCCCATCACACGGTTGATATTTATCCACATGGATCTGTAGATCCACGGTCCTCGCTACTTCACGGCTTCGGGGCTTACCGTCTCTTCTCAACGTAAATTCCCCCGAAGAGCCAAGTCCCCAGACTCTCGGATCTGGCCCCACGTGTCCTCTTCGACCAATGGTTGAGATCCACTTCGGCACTTGCGACTTCGAGAGTCCTCACACTTTGAAAGCTCTTGGTCGGGTTCCTCCAGAGTACGAAGTCTCTGGACTATGGGATCGCTTGCCACGTACCCCTCATCCAACGGTCCTAGTTCAATGGTCAACACTTGATGGGGAACGAGTAGGGGCCACATGTCGCTCCACGACGCGTTCCTGGTTAGTCAGGTAGTCGAGGGTGGGTCCCTTAGATCGACAACTCAGAACGATCCCAAAGGATCTGAGGATCGATGGTTTGCGTTACTTCGACAGTTTGACATTCAAGAGTTCGGTGTATGTGTCTCCCAGCTTTCCCTTCCAACCACACCAGATCTTTCACCACGTGTGCCTAGTGTCTATGACTAGGATATACTCCGGCTTGCAGAGCTTCGGGGGAATCTCGTATGTTCCTAAATCGTCGAATACCTGGACTCCCGGATAATTGTTGATCTGTGGACACGTGTCCCTCCAGTTTCAACGGTCCAGATTAACTCCGTGACTCTGACATTTGGGAGTTTCGGCACTAGACCATTCCAAATCTCCCGAAGTAAGACTTCATTGAAGCGTTTAATGCTTCCCTTCCTATGTCAAATCTAATGGCTAAGAGATATCCATGCGGGATCCCTAGATCGACGGTTCTCGTCGATTCATGACTCCAGCCTTTGACTAGTTTTGATGATCGTGGGGTCACCAGTCCCGAAGTCCCGAAGCCAAAAGAGCTAGCTCTTCCGGACTGGCGTAGGGTTCCCAGGCCCTGGTCACATGGGTCTCTTGGAAAATATTAGGGGCTAAGCGTAACATCCTTTCTGCAGCAAAAGGGGTTAAGGGCATGGGCGTGAGCCCTCAGTCAGATGGGTGAATGATCTAAAGGATAAATGCCCCTCTCCCACATAAGTGAACTCTGAGATTCTCGCTAAGGAAGATTCAAGGGATTGGCAGGACTTAGACATTTCAATCGATCCTACCCCGATCCTCCTGCGGATTCCCATCCCCCGAATCTCTAGAAGCTAGTTTGAGAAAATTTAAAAATCATGAAAACATAGCAGTTTGCAGGAGTAAAAGCGCTTATCTAATATTTGTTCAAAATACAGGACTTAATCACAAACACAGACATTTCATCATCACATCCAACATATTACACAAAGTGTGAAAATACTTATCAGAACTAAGAAACGTGGAGAAATTGATGAAAGGGGTGCCCGTTTCCTCCCAACCATAGGCATAGTCACTCCTGACGGATTTACCATTGGCCACCCCCGAGCTAGACCATGTTGATCTGAGAGAGATTCTTTCTCTGTGCTCCACAACAGTTAGGGACGAAGGTTACTCTCCTCCTCCCACAGGAACTTGGAAACTAGTTTTCTCTGCTCCAAGCAAGTAGGTCTGCATGAGTACTTCCTTAGTCACTCATCAGCCTCATTTATCATCTTGTAGCCAAACCCTACCTATGGATTCTTACATACAGATCAAGCTTTCTGCTCAACTTTTTTCCTCTCTACTCCAGAGTCGGAGTATGTTCCCTGCTCTTCTCGGGAGAGTGTTTTCTCCAGTCTTCTATCTCATAGATCTCTCTTTGTCCCCGAATTACCTCCTTTCTTTCCTTCCTTAACAAGGTTGCGTGGGTCTGAATCCAAATTCGTGGTCATGCTTGGAAGCCTTACAGATGGGTACCCTTCCCCATCTCCTCATAAACTCTTGAGGATGGCCTTCCAACTACCAGCATGACTGGTAATTCATTTCTGGGTCAGAGGACTGTTGAAAAATTACACCCAGTAGGTACTTGTCTGGTGAAGGTCATCTCAACCATACTTGGTTTCCCTTCACCATCTCTCTCATAACATCCATGGTCTATCTTGGAAAACTTCCCCCCCTTTCAACAGTTTTGCAACACATATTCAAATTCTATTAATAATATAAATTCATACATTGAACCTTTTATACAAGGGTTCATCGAATCAAACATTCATACATATTTAGTCTGCCATAGTCTCTTGGCTAGTTATAGTTATATTTACAAACTGGGGAAACATGGGTATTACAGACCTCACCATTCATATGCCCTAAAAACTTAGGTAGTTGGGAACGAGTATCCAATTGCAGAGGCATTGGGGATCTTTGCTAGAGCCGCATGAGTTCATTTAGAGCAAGAGCCAGATATTGAATGGGAGAAGATTGTCGAGATGTAGAATCCTCGGGGGAGGGATCTCTATAAGGAGGCATTATCTTCATATACTGAAGAAACTGAGACTGAGAATGGAGAGTGCACTGAAAACAAAAGAGCAAGGGTGTTGGAGCCCAAGAGGGAGGGAAAACCCTGAAGCACCATTTGGAGAAAACCCGAGTGCACTATCCATTGGATCTAGATTGGGAGCTAGATCCGGGTGTAAAACCATGGATCCAAAACAATGTATCAGGATCCAACCCTCTAGAGTCCAAAAGGGAGGGTGGGCTAGCAAACCCTAGCCAAGCGCACACTGAGAAGGCACACTAGAAGAGAGGGGATGTGGAAGGTCCCCACAACCAAAGCACTAAGCAATGGAGGGCGAGAGCAACCTTAGCGCATTGCGTTGGAAGAGATGGAGGGTGCGTTGAGCCCTCAACGCACCTCTGAAGCTAGAAATCACTACAAAGGACTGGGCATTGGAGGTTTGGAGAAAACCCTAGCACACTACCTGAGAAATGGAGGGTGGAGCCACCCTTAGTGCACCTCTAGATCTGAATACTGGGTGAGTGGAGATACTAGCAACCCATAAAAGAAACAAAAAATCTATATGAATACTGGGTGCATCAACATGGATTTTTTTTGAAAAAATAATAGTGCTAGCATAAGGTGTGCGGTATGGTTACACATTGATGATGTTGAATCTATGTGGTGCACTAACAAGGATTTTTTGAAAAAAGGACCAACAAGTTTTATAAAATATTTTAACGTACCTCAATGTAAGTGGTAGGGTTATGCATTTATACACTTAAATCTATATATAGTATATTAATTAATATTTTTATTATTAAAAATAATCAATAATTTCTATAAAATATTTTACCCTACCTTAGTGTGTGGAGCACCCACTAATGTAGTTAAATCTATTTGATACATAAACATGATTTTTTTTTTAAAATGATAATATTAGCCAGATATGTGGTATGGTTATGCATTGATGTTGATGAATGTATTTGATTGACCAATTAGGATTTTTTTTTTTAACAAAATGGTTAATAATTTTTATAAATAAAATTAACCTACTTTGGTTTGCATGGTCTAGTTAATAATATGGTGCACCTAAAATAATTGACTTAGCAATTCAAAGCAATATTTCATGATTGACTCGTGAATGACAAATTTCTCATTCAAACTTGTGACTTGCCCGCCCGTCAGGGCAGTTGTTATCCGTCTACAAATGCAAGGGCAATCATACGCTGTGCCAACGGGATAACGCCACGTATGAACTCGATTTGGGCGAAGCTGCATGCAATCACAAATGATTCTGAAGGACCACATGGATTGCGCGCCACCTCAGCACATGACCATCTGTACTCGGGATCTAAACCACAAACCACAGGATAGTAATCAGTAAGACTATGTTCAAACTGCGACTCGAACAGAAGACACGTGGAAGGTAACGGAACCGTTAGTCGTTTCTATTTTCTTGATATAAAGGCAAGCTAGGTTCGGGCCAAACGTGCTGGAGAAGAAAAGATGACGGCGGTCTGGATCCCCGTCTGTGAAATCGGAATTCATTCGGTTACTATTTTTTATATTTAGTTAAAAAAAATTATTCATTTAATAGGATAGTTCTTATTAGTCCTGGTCAAAGGCTTGGTACTATAACAATGAGTTTACTCATTGATTTTGTATTAGTTTCTTGTTGATTTTATATTTGTGTGCTATTCAATGTATAATATAGGAAATTAATATATGTTATTTTTTCTATAATAAAAAAATATTTTTTTGAAATTTAATTGATTAATATCTTTAATGTCTTATTGCAAGTTTCACGTTATTAAATATAAATAATTAATTACACAATTTTTTATTGTAGTAGAGGGGGTTGATCTGTATTTCCCTTCACATCATTGACTACCGTGGCAGAAGGTTTCTCACTGCTTGTTCTTTAGATTTTACTTTTACTGCATCTGATGAACCGAGATTAGAAACATATCCATGCAACTACAAAATAATTATGGAAAATGAAGAGACAATATACAACAAAAGGCATAAAATAAATGATGTTGGCATACATTGTAAATGAGTAATAATTATATAATCCATACTTTTATGAGTTTGATATATATAATTAATGGTAATAATTATATAATAAAAATTAATAATAGTATTGTATAAATATTTGATAATATTATATATTATTAAATTAATCATGATAAAAAGATAAAATTAAAGATAAAATTAAGTTGAAATATTTAAACAATATTATTTTAATATTCCACAATTTATAAATGAGTAATAATTATATAATTTATATTTTATGAATTTGATATATATAATAAATGGTAATAATTGTATAATAAAAATTAATAATGGTTGTGTCTAAATATTTGGCAATATGGTTATATATTATTAAATTAATCATGATTAAAAAAATAAAATAAAATTGAAATATTTAAACAATATTATTTCAATATTCCACGATTTATCTTTAATTAAAATGATGATGATGATGATTAACGTCCACTAAGACCTAATTGGTTTATCGGACCTTAATAGGGTAAGTGATTACTTGTGATTCTTTAGAATTTTGTTTCTGTGCTCGAAAAACATTAAGAGAAGCTTTCCAAGATCACCATACTTTTGTTGAGTTAAAAGGTTAGGAAGGTTGGTAGTGTGATCAATATTTTGAAAATGAGA
>ML778297.1:158260-172266 GCA_009831015.1 Picea engelmannii | reverse complement strand
ACTTAGAAGTCTTTCCCATACACTTGCTTCATGTGTTTAAAATGTGCAATAGGTTTATGTATTAAGTTCTTGGTTTTTCTTTGCAAAGTTCATGTGTGAGGAAGGGTTCTTTGACATGATTGAATATGTGTTATAAACCAAAAAACAACAGTATATAATGCATCAAATAACACATCCAAAATCACAACACCCAAGATGATAAAGCAGTTCACCCACTTCAGGCTACATCTGCTGGACCAAGCCTTCCAAACTAGGCTTGTCCTCTTGTATTAAAAATGTTCCAAATGATAATACAAGAATATAAATGTCTCAAAAGACAGAACTGACTGTAAATACAGAATCAGAAGATAGGAATTAGCTGAACATGCTCTTTCCCAAACACTAAACAATGAAAATTGTACCTTATACAGTACTTTCCCCAAATGGCCCTGGTGGCCATTTAATATTGCATGGAGAATTTCGTGGTGAATATGACCTCCAATGGTTCTGAAACCTCTTCCATCAGATTCATAAGGTCTAAAATAGCCAACCTAGGCTTTTGAATCACCAAAAATGGCTGAACATAGCCTCCAAACAGCTCCAGCACTGAAATGGCCCTGGTGGCCCTGAAAGATTCCCTGAAGCAAAATCACCTACAAATGACCTCATATGGCTCTGAAACCTGCTCCATTGGCTCCATAAGGTCGAAGAGACCCAAAATCCATCCAAAATTCATCAAGAATGGTTTTCCCTAACTCCAGTTATGCCAAAAACAAACTCCTCCTTCTTTTCCTCAAAAAACTCCACTAAATTAGGCTTAGCTGGAGTTAGTTTCGCTAAAAATAGCTGATTGCCAAAAATGGCGGACTCTGCCCAAAAATCGCGCCAACTGTTAGCATTAAATGTGAATGGTTGAATTCGTGGTCACATGTATTAACATTTTATATAACCGTTTGTAGAAATTTAAAAACCGCGCGCCTATTTGAATGTAGTAAGGTCATATGTGGTTCAATATGACCGCGGGTCATGTTTAAACCCTGCGCGAATGGATATATGGTTTATGTGTTTTAAAACGTTGGAACCGTGGTTCCAAACCCCAAATCCCGCGCGGATATCAATATATGTGGTCACATCGAATGCGATAAAACCTCGGGCCGGGGCTTAGCCCTAGCCCGACATCCCCGCCGAATGGAACCAATGCCAATTCAAATAATTATAAACCAACAAAAGTTGCAAAGACACCGCGTGGGACATTAGCGAGCGGACATTTGCTAAATCTTTGTGTGTGTATAGGTCTCGGTTTCAAAACTGGTGGACGATCCAAATTTTTTTTAACAACGAACCAAAACCATAGACCAAAATGAGGGGACACGTGGCGCCCTCCGATTGGGCCACGTGTCCTCATACCATTGGCTCAAAATATGACACGTGTCGTCACGTCATTCACCAACCATCAACTAATCACCACTTGCCATGTCATCAACTGCCAAGTCAGCGCCATGCGTACTGCTGACGTCACCCTGGTGCCACGTGTCACCCATCCAGTGGTGACACGTGTCACCTTCCAATTGGTCCAACTGTGCTCTAAAAAGGCCAAAAATGCATGACACGTGTCACGCCCAGGAGCTGCCACGTGTCCTGTACGGCCGCCACGTCACTATACGTCTGCCACGTCAGCTGTACGGTCTACCACGTCAGCTGTACGGCCTGCCCAGTCAGCATCAAAATTTTGCCTGTTTGGCCCGGCGAACAGACCTCAATAACTTCTCCATACGGACTCCATTTGCGAAAATAAATATACCGCCGGAATCAGGAGAACGAGACGGACGCAATGGCACCGTTTTCGTTGCATTCCGAGTACTTTGAAAATTGAGCATTTTTTTGACCCCTGGTCCAGATTCTGATCATCGGCTTAGGAGTTACAAAAATGAGGTGTGGGACCTGATTGATAATTTCTTCTCAGCTTTCAACATTTCTTTTATTCCAAGAGAGGAAAATACTTTGGCCGATTCCTTAGCTGTCTCAACTAGTCTGATCAGGATCCCTCTGCCGCCTAAGATCAAATGTGATGTTGAGATAATATATAGGCCATCTATTCTAGACAATATCAAGCATTGGAAGGTATTCGAAGACGATCTTGAAATCAAAAAAATTCTTTAGTCTGTCGATGAATTTTATGCATTGCACATTGATCAGGATCCTGATCTCGAAATCCACCCTCACCCTGAGATATTTTTAAATAAAATTGCTAATCACCATATTATTCATTTGCCTAGCAATCACATTTCGAAGGGACTAGTCCCTTTAGAAAGACTGTTCGATGGAAATGATGTGGCAGTAAAGGATAGGGTTTCAAGTGGAGATGTTGATACAACGAAGTGCAACATTGACACACAAGAGGAGCCTACGTTTGTCAAGTTGTCAAGCAGTTTGAACAAAGAGCAGAGGGCCAAATATATTGAGTTATTAAGGGAATTTGCTGATGTGTTTGAATGGACCTATGAAGACCTCAAGACATATGACACATCTATCATTGAACACAAGATCCCACTGAAGGAAGAGGCTAAGACATTTAGGAAAAAGATAAGACAGATAAATCCCATGTTGTTTCCTCCCATGGAGAGAGAAGTGAAGAAGTTTTTAGATGCCCAAATCATTGTTCCCTTGATATATTATGAGTGGGTGGCCAATTTGGTCCCCATGAGGAAGAAAAGTGGAGAAATCAGGCTCTGTGATGATTTCAGGAACCTAAATAGGAGCTCAAAGAAAGACAACTATCCCTTGCCTAACATGGAACACATATTGCAGAGGGTAACTGGTGCATCTAAGATATCCATGATTGATGGTTTTTATGGATATAATCAGATATCAGTCATGCCCGAGGATAGAGAAAAAACAACCTTCACCACTCCTTGAGGCACATTCATGTATGCCAAAATGCCTTTTAGATTAATGAATGCAGGAGCAACATTTCAGCGAGCCATGGACATAGCCTTCATCGGGGAGAAATATCAGTTTGTGGTGATCTATATGAATGACATCATAGTCTTCTCCAGTTCCGATATAGAGCACTTATGTCACTTGATGAAAGTTTTATTGAAATGCCGGAGGTTTGGCCTTTCCTTAAATACCAAGAAATCTTTGTTTGTTATGAAGGAGGGGAAGTTGTTAGGCCATATAGTATCAACAGAGGGAGTGCGAATTGATCCCAACAGGGTAGATGCAATTCAAACCCTGTCACTTCCCAGGTCTAAAAAGGAAGTTCAGGCTTTTTTAGGGAAGATTAACTTTCTAAGGAGTTTCATATCAAATTTTGCTGAGTTGGTGAAACACATCACAACCATGCTCAGAAAGGGAAGTGAAGTAAAATGGACTGTTGAACCCAAAGAATCTTTTGTCCAAATAAAAAATGCATTAACTGAGGCACCTGTGCTAACCAGTCCTGATTATTCCATGGATTTCCTAGTTTTTTCTTTTGCTTCTTTTGATACAGTAGCAATGGTATTATTGCAGAAAAATGAGGAAGGGCAAGAGCAACCCATTTCCTTCTTTAGTAAGGCATTAAGAGATGCAAAATCAAGTATGAGATCATGGAGAAGCAGGTCTATGCCTTGGTGAAATCTCTCAAAGCTTTCAGAGTATATGTCTTGCACTCAAGAGTGACTGGATACGTTCCTTCAGCCTATGTGAAAGACATCCTTATACAGCCTGACATAGATGGGATAAGAGGTAAATGGATTGCCAAGATCCTTGAGTTTGACCTAGAGATAAATCCCACCAAGTTGGTTAAAGGGTAGGGTTTAGCCAAGCTGCTAGCGAAATCCAATTGCAAGGCCTTGGGGGTTAGCTTCATCAATGCTCGCTCAGAAAATCAGCAAGTTGAGTCGTCCAACAAAATCTCTTAGGGTGGCTTATCACTAGCATAATGCACCTGGTACAAAGACATTTTATACTTTCTACAAGAGTTGAAGCCTCCTGATGAAATGGGAAAAAACAAGGCAAGAGATTTAAAGCTCAAGGCGGTCAGATATTGCCGTATTGACCAAGTCTTGTACTGGAGAGACCCTCTAGGGGTGTTTTTGAGGTGTCTGAACCCACAGGAAGCCCAGAAAGTTATGTTTGATTTCCATAGCGGCCTTTGTGGAGGGAATCATTTCTGGAAGACCACAACTCACAAAATTCTCAGGGCTGGGTACTACTGGCCCACCTTATTCACTAATGTCTGTAAAGAAGTCAGAGCTTGCATCAAATGCCAAAGGTTCTCAGGAAAGAAGCATCTCAAATATCTACCACTAAATCCTGTAGTAGCTTCATAACCCTTTCAATAGTGGGGGTTGGACTTCATTGGAGAAATTCATCCTCCTTCAAGTGGCTAGCACAGATGGATCTTAACTGCAACAAACTATTTCACCAAGTGAATAGAAGCTGCCCCCACCAGGAGTGCATCACACAAAGTAATTATCAACTTCCTGGAGGATATCATAGACAGATTTGGCTGTCCCAGTAGGATTGTCACTGATAATGATGCTTCTTTCAAGTCTGAGCCTCTGGTTAAGTTCTGTGAGCAGTTTGAGATTTCACTAATTCACTCCACTCCCTATTATCCTCAAGGAAATGGATAGGCAGAATCTTCCAATAGAAGTCTAATCAAACTCGTTAAAAGATTATTGGAAGACAATAAGAGGGCCTGGGATTCAAAGCTCAAATTCTCTCTATGGGCTGATCGAGTGACAACAAAGAAGTCCCTGGGCACCTCACCTTTTCAACTTGTTTATGGGACGAAGGCTATGTTTCCCACTCAACTCACTTTACCTGTAGCGAAATTTTGTCAAGATCATGAAGGAGAGCCAGACCATATGGTCAGAAGAATTCATCAAGTGGTGGAAGTGCAACAGGTTAGGGAGCAGGTAATGGACATAGCTCATAGTCATCAATAGAAGATCAAGCAGGCCTTTGACATGAAGGTTAGGAAGGAGGAATTCGAGCTGGGAGATTTGGTGCTTAAGTGGGATGGACCCAGGCAGGATAGGGGAAAACATAGCAAGTTTGATGCCCTCTGGATCGGGCCCTTCAAAATCTCTAAAGTATTCTTAAATAACACATACAGGTTGCAGGATTTGGAGGGTGAAGAAGTTTTTAACGACCCAGTAAACGGACATTTCCTGAAGAAATGTTTTGTTTGAGCCTTAGACGGCTCCTCTGTTTTTGTAAATATTGTTTTTCTATTTATTTTTGGCTTAATAAATGACTCCATAGCCCAACAAAAGGAAACTAGAACTGCAGAAGGAGTTCTTAGAGCATCGCAGGGATGACTCTATCCCCCATGGAGCCTAATCTTAGCACCAATTCTTGCAAGGGGGTGTTTCTCTTCAATTTTAGGACCTTGGTGTAAATGCATAGAAATGGGGTTTAAAAACCCATCAAATGCATAGAAATGGGGTTTAAAAACCCATCAAATGCATTTTATTCAAAGGCTGCAGTCATGAGCGCCAAGCGCAACACACAGGAGGAGTCCATTTCGGGCTTAAAATCAAGCGAGCAGGCATTTTTTTTTCGACGACGAGGATCCATAGATGGAGCAAATCGACGGTCATCGGGTAAGATTGAGTCGCGGAGTTGCACGAGGTTTAGCACATGGGCTCATCTCTTATGGCCAAAGTCATGAAATGATCGTGATCGTCCGATCCAGTCGGGACACATGGTGCCTAATCAGGCTCGGTCACGATTTCGGCTATCGGGACTTCAAAAGACATGGGGTATCTCATCCACTACATCTGGAATCACCGAAATTAAAAATGTAAAAGCCCCCAGGAGCCGTTTCGACATTCTGACTACCGGGACATTAAAAGATAGGGGGTCTCTCTTCCACTGCATATGGAATCGCCGAAACGTGAAATGTAAAATCCCCCGGGAGCCGTTTCGACATTCCAGCTACCGAGACTTTGAAATACAAGGGGTCGCTCCTCCACTGCATATGGAATCACCGAAACGCGAAATGCAAAAGCCCCTAGGATCCGTTTCGGCATTCCGGCTACCGAGACTTTGAAAGACAAGGGGTCGCTCCTCCACTGCAGCTGGAATTGCCGAAATGCGAAATGTAAAAGCCCCCAAGATCCATTTCAGCATTCCGGCTACTGGGACTTTGAAATACAAGGGGTCGCTCCTCCATTACATCTGGAATCGTCGAAACATGAAATGTAAAATCCCCCGGGGATAGGCCCATGATCCTAGCTGGTGATTATATGAGCGAGGGGTAAGGAAGGCACCAACACGATGCAACCCCCTTCGCAATTTCGATGATCAGGATTATCAAGGGTGAGGAGTTTACTCCCTCCCATCGCCGATACCCGAAATCCATGGAGCACCTTTGGTTTTAGCGCAAGGTCACAACCCACTATCATATAGAAAGTAGGGCCAAAGGGAAAATATAGGTGCATGTTCAGACCACAAACGACTAAGAGCCGGATAAGGAAGAAATCATGGTTGTCGATGTTAAGGGAAGATCAAGTCGTTGGTTTGGATAGGGAAATTTCACAACACATGGTCTCAGGGATCCTGGGCATAGCATGAGGAAATTCCTGAAAGGAAAATGCCGAAGCATCCTTGAAGATAGTTGCATGGACCTGTGGTTACGTTGAGAGTGAAACCTGAAGAAATGAAGGCTGGCCTCCAAGCTTGGGAAAGCTGACATGTGGTCACTCTCTATGTATTCAGTCTCGGCCACCCTCCATGGAAGAAGCAACTAATGAATATTGAGTAGGTGGTTGAGACCTCAAATCAACCCATAAATGGAAGGCGTGGGAAGGGTCAGAAGTAGTCAGCTCGTGGTACTCTGATGGATAGTTTCCCTGCAGAAGCCATGTCGTCTGAAGTAGTGTCAGACAAGAAGTTGCGTGTACAATCTGAAGGAAGATCATGTGCATGTAAATCCTTAAATGAGGTAGCTCATCTACCCTCCTGGGGCCAAGGAGGTGAATTTATCTGAGTATATAGACTCAGTTTTCATATTTTGTAAGGATGGATGGTAGAGCAGAGCTCCCGACTGTAATGTTTTAATGAAGCACTGGTTTTCTTGGCTATGTATCCGCATATGAAATTTTCTTGTTCAATGTAAGGAAAATCTATTTTTCATCTAGTTTCCATCTCATACTAAAAGGGTTCATGATTGATTGATTCACATGAATCGTCGTGATTGTGTTATGATAAAGGATTTATTATAGCTCTGCTATGTTCTTTTAGTGTTTCTGCTTTTGAATATAAGAGGTTCTTGTGTTCAAAGTTTTCTTCTACAGGCTGTTGGAAGCTCGATGCCTACAGCAGGCCTTCGCATTTCCTCACATAAGTCTTCCTCCTACTCACCCTTATTACAACTTACTCTTTGAAGTTAAACCAAGACCTCATCTGCTTGTGCATGCCTGGCCTAGTTTCTGAGTTAGAACAATATTGTTCTGAGTTTACTTCCATTCATCACCCTTTATCAACAAATAGTGACATAAATTGATGGGAATCAGGCTTACTCCTACTGTAATCCAGGAGTGACTTTTGACGCCAACATACCCCACAACTAATAACACTATGAATCTATTTAAAGTGCAATGTTGCCCCAATTTATGAAGTTATTTGTCCATTGATTAATTGCTTTGACCGGGCTTCTAGCGTTGCAAGTTGGGGTTTGTTTAAATTATTGGCAACACAAAGATTATACTCTCTTTTACTTCACTCAAGGAATTGATTTCATAAATGTCTAAAATTTCTTTCGTTGGAGGAGAGAGGCTCACGGCAAAGAGCTAACATGTTTTTATTTAATTATTATTATTCATAGAGAAGAGAAGGTTGATCCACTGTACATATCCAAATAAATCATTATATTAATAAACAATTATTATTTCTTCCCCGGCTTAAATTGATGTAAGGATTAATATATATTAATTTTAACTTTTGATTTTGATTTAATAAATATGGAAATAAATTAAAAAAACTGAAAATACAAATTTAAGATCTATATAAGTGTATTTTATAATTATATATTTATTATATTTATTATTGATTTTTATAAATTTATATTTTTATGGATTTTTTTCTTTTTTTCTATTCAAACAATTTCTATTATGTGTGAGTGTTTTGAACAAATGTAGCACATTTATCTAGATTATATATACACCTTGCTACTCTTAATGCGATTTTGGCATATTTAGTCTTTTATAGCCCGCATGCTTAGCTCCACTTGTTGTTGCTAATGTTATTAGGCATTTAGCTAGTTATGTTGTAGCAAGTGCCTAGTTCAAACCTCCCCATGTGAAGCACACTAGTTTATGTTGCCAGGTTACTAATAATGCCATATATGAAAGTAACCATGAACCAAGCCTTAAACCAATATGATATAAGAAGAGACGAGACTTTATAATCGTAGAAACAATTTCAAAATTCTAAGGAATGCATTTATGATAAGTTAGTGAAGAACAAACCTCCCTTTTGATTGAAGAATGTAATCACAATGAACCAATGAACAACAATCCCTCCTCTACTTGATTGAAAGAATTTGAGTGAAATGTGAGGTTTATTGTTTGGTTTCAAGGGATTCCCGAGTAGGCTATGCATGTAACATTTGTAACTTTTTGTTGAAACTTTGAATGATTAGTTGTATTTTTCCATTTCATTTTCATTTGATCACATGCTTTCTACATTTTGTGGAGAGAAGCTACGTTACAATCAAAATGTTATTGTTTGGAATACGTTACTAATATTTAAAAAGTCAAAAACAATATTCTATTCACTCTAGTAGGGGATTTGCTTGGATGGTGACCCTATGTTTTGAATAGGCACTACCTTACTTTACATAACAACTTTGTAACTTGGCATCATGACCAACTTCTCCTATAACCTTTAATGACAACTCAATTGTTGGAATTATTGTCATTGATGTCAATAAATTAATGTTGTCATATTACGACATTAAAATACACACATCATTTCCAAGATTGATTTATATATATATATAGATTTACAAGTATGTTAAAAAAAGAGTGCATGTGGAAAAGTAAAAAATGAAATGATGGTTTCAAACCCATGGGTTTGAGGTATTTGCCCATGGTAGTGGGAATTAATTATTTAATTAATGGACATATCCCTTCATAAAGGGTTATGAAAAAGTATAAAAAGAGAAAGTGTGTGTGTGTGAAAAATAGATGAGCAAAGATTGAATATTATTCCAAAAAGGAAGAATTGCAAAATCAATTTAAGGTCATATGAGAATTTTCATGATAACTTATTTTTCTGGGATATATTAGACCTTAAAATGTTGTAGAGATGGTGGAGAGATATTAGTGTACATGTGCTAAAAGTTTTAGATGTCAGTTCACTATACTTTTGGAGATATGACCTATGGAAGTTAGGGTTCTTAAATGCTCCTAAAATCAGTTTCAAACAGGTCAGCTTGACACTTTCGCTATAAATTATTTTTTGGGATGTTTTAGACCTTGAAATTTTGCACAGCAGAGGAGAGATCTTGGTGTACATGTGGTAAATATTTCAGATGTTGGTTTTCTATACTTTCTGTGATATGCCATGTGGACGTTAGGATTTCTGAATGATCTTGAAATCAATTTCAAATAGGTCAACTTGGCACTTCACTATAACTTATTTTATGGGATGTTTTAGACCTTGAAATTTTGTAGAGACAAAGGAGAGATATGTAAGTACATGTGGCAAAAATTTCAAATGTTGGTTTGCTATAATTTCAGAGATATGATATGTGGAAGTTAGGGTTCTTGAATGCTCCTGAAATCAATTTCAAACAAGTCAGTTTGGAATTTTAACTATAACTTCTTTTTTGGGACTCTTCAGACTGTGAAATTTTTACAAAACAAAGAATACATACAAAAGTACCTTAGATACAAATTTCAGATGTTGGTTCATTGTACTTTCTAATATATTCTCTGTGGAAGTTAGGGTTCCCGAATGCTCCTGAAATCAATTTCAAACAAGTTAGTTTGACATTTTCACTATAACTTCTTTTCTAGGACTCTTCAGACTGGGAAATGTTTACAAAACATAGGAGACATACAAAAGTACCTCAAGTAAAAATTTCAGTTGTTGGTTCACTGTGCTTTTTGAAATATGCTTCGTGGAAGTTAGGGTTTCTGAATGGTCTTGAGATCATTTTCAAACATGTTAGTTTGAAATTTTCCCTATAACTTTTGTTTCTGGGACTCTTGAGACTACAAAAATTTCAGAGAATAGAGGAGACATACATAAGTACCTCAGGTAAAAAATTCAGAATCAGATTTGCGAAATTGGATACATGGCATGGTGTAGAAGTACATTCTTGAGAAAAGGCCCAAAATAAAAAGATTTGAGAAAGTAGTGAGCAGACCTGGTGAAAGTAGAAGGAGTGAGTAAAACTGGTGAAGGTAGATGCAATGAGCAGACCTGGTGAAGGAATAAATAACAAGAAAACTTGGTGAAGGTTGGTGAAACTCTCACAAAGAGATTGGTGTCTCTTGCTAAGTTGGTGCTTAGAGGTGGATATTGATGTTTCTAGTGGATTGGTGACTACAAAGATATATAAAAATAGGAAGGTTCGGTTCAAACAAAGAGATTGATCATGTATCTTTCTAAGTTGGTGCTTAGCGGTGGGGATTGATGTCTCCAGTAGATTTGTGTCTACAAATATATGTAAGAGTAGGTTGGTTTCGTTCAAACAAAGAGATTGATGTCTCTTTCTAAGTTGGTTCTTAATGGTGGGGATTGGTGTCTCCAGTAGATTGGTGTCTATGAAGATCTGTAAGAGTAGTTTGGTTCCAACCAGGATTTGTACTAGTGGGTATTGGTGTCTTTAGTAGGTTGGTGCCTACAAATATTTGTAACAATAGGTTGGTGTTTATAAAGAATTATAAAGATAAGTTTTTTGGTTTCATAAATCTTGTGTTCCATGTTTTGCAATTAATAGATCTCATATGTGATTATTTTCTTATGGTTGATGAATGTTTGAATAAGTTAAAAATGGTCTTATACTGAATCACCCCCCCCTCCCAGTATAAGTGTGTGCTCAACAAATTGTATTAGAGCGGGTTCCTTTGGAAACAGTCTAACCACTGGGAGGTAAATCTTGAGAGAACATATGGATGGTCAAGAAGGTTTCTCCAAAAATAGGGCTTCGTTGTTTGACATAATAAACTACGCCTTTTGGAGCATAAGGATGTGAACCTATTTAATGGATCTTGGTTTTGATATTTGGAAATCAATCGTAATTGGTTATACAACCCCCAAAATGCCACCAATAGATGCGGTCGAGAAGAAACCTAGTGAAAATAATGCAAAAACCATGAATGTCATCTTATGTGGTCTATAAGAATCTAAGTTTGCCAAGGTGATGCAATGTGGATCAACAAAAGAAATTTGGGACAAGTCTCAAAATATCTATGAAGGTGATTACAAGGTTAAGAAGGAAAAGCTCCAAACTCATAGAAGGTAGTTCAGGAGTTCTAAAATGAAAGATGAAGAAAATGTTGCAGCCTATCTCCTTCGTGTGGAAAAAATTGTCAACACTATTAGAGGACTTGGTAAAAATGTTGAAGAATCGATGTTTGTACAAAAGGTGTAAAGGTCACTCCCCTTAATATTTGATGCCAAAGTCTCCATCATTGAAGAAATGAAGGATCTTGATAAATGAATAATGGGTGAATTTCATGAGATCCTCACGACATAAGAAATGAGAACATAGAAAGAAAATCATCAAAGAGAGAAGCAAACTTCAAAGCTTCAAAGAAGACAAAGAACAACGACCCCAAATCAAGTGATAACTTTGACAATGAATCATATGCAATGGAATCCCATTTTGTGAGGAAACTCAAGAAAGGATCCAAAAAATATAAAGGTAAGTTTTCCTTTAAATGCTTTAATTGTGGAAAAATAGGACATTTTGTTGCTGAGTGTCCATATGCGAAAAATGAAAGTAGTGATGATGAATAAGACCATAAAGTAAAGAAAGGGAACAAACCTTATCAACACAAAAGGTACCATAAATAGGACAAACATGAAAAGAAGAAGAACTCTTATAAGTAGAAGAAAAATCTCTACTCAAAATGGGTTAGTAACTCATCTAAAGAAAGCAGTGAAAGCAAGTCTATAGTGATATAGAAGAAACTCTCTTTATGGAAACGGAAAAAAAGATCGATGAAGAAAAATGGATTAAAATGATGGATTCAAAAGAAGAGAAAACTGCCAAAATAGATGGGGAAGTGGATATTGAAGAAGAACTCATGTGAGCCTTAAGAGAAATAAAGAATCTTAGGAAAAAGAATTTGAAACAAAAGGAGCAACTGCAAAAATATGAAGAAGAGGATCGTGATTCAAAATCCAAAATGTCAGAAAGCCTTTAATAAATGGGAAAGACTATCATGAAACTAAAGGTTCAATTATAAGAAGCAAGAAGGATGGAAGAAGTGGTGAGAATATAGTTGAAGAAAAATGAAGAAAATTGTGAAGAGCTAGAATACGAAATTGTTTCCTTAATAAAGGAACTAGAGAAAACAACTATTAAGTTGAATAAAAGCTTGAAGTTTGAAAAGAGTATTGAAACCTTAGACAATATCATCATTTGTCAAAGGTCTCCATTCATTAAGACAAGTCTTGGATATGATGTTGTTGTTTCCTCCCTACCTACACTTTTCCTTGCTACAACGATGGAAGTTCTATTTGTTGCAGGAGGAGTTCAGACTAGTTTGTCAGAAGAACAACCTACTATTGATTTTGCCAAATAGATTGATGAGTAACCTACCCCTCACATGCCAGAATTTGAGCATGTTGTTACAGATGACATTGTTTTTTGATATGCCAAGTTGTTCTACTCCTATAAGTGAACCTAACCTTGAGCCTACTTCCTCTAATTATCCATCACAAAAACCTATTCCCTATCATCATCGTCACCATAAAAGTCGAAGGAATGGAAATCATGCTTTTAGATATTTTCATAAGAGACGTGAAAGACAGAATTATGGACCAGTGTCGAATATCGAGATAGATTGTGGTTTAATTGATGGATGGTCATGGAATCATTTGACCATATATTTCAGGACTTCATGTAGTTGTGTATCATCGGTTGTACAGTCATGCATTTTTCCTCTTACTTACTAATGATTTCCTTGGAAGTGGTTGAAAGAGGATCGACCCAACATCATAGTCAACACGAGTTTCAATTGGGTATTCGTTGAATGAGTTTCGGCTGGGTTGTCTGTTGACTGAAACTTTTGACGAAAACTATTGCTATTACTTATTGATCCCTCAAGGGGGTAAATAATTGAAGTTGTTGATATGTGAACCCAACTGATGTGTTCTTGTTGACTTGACTATTTCTTGTTGAATCGACTTGGATTTGTTGAGATCAACTGAACCATGTTCAACTATTGTTGGAGATGTACTAATTCTTATGTTGGATACACATATTGTCTGGATTGGAAGATATTGATTATCTTGCGTTGTTGGTGACAATGTTCATACTTCTTTAGAAGTGTTGTTTTACCCTGTTTGAGCATTTTTTGTAGTCAGAACAAATTAAGGGATATGAAATTGAGAGTAATATCAATCTTATCAAGACGTTAAGTGATTAAGGAGAAGCACAAGTTTAGGAGGAGCATGCCTTTTCCATTGATGTCAAAGGGGGAGAGTTCCATATAGGGGGAGAATTCTTTCTATTCCTGGGAGATTTGCAGACATGGGGAGAAAGTTTTCTATGCCTGGTGGACTATGTGCTTCGTTGCAAGATTTCCATCTGTTATAACCCTATGATTCATAGGATCATCTGTTGACTGGAATTTTTTCACTCTGGGTGTATAGGTTTGCAAATAATATTTCATCTCTGCAAATTATTTTCAAGGTAAGCAGTGCACCAAACCCTCAAAAGTCATTAATCCTAATTTTTTCCTCATAAACTGCATTTTCTCTTGGAGAATAAAGAACATGCTTAGATTGACGGTCGATCTAGTGGCGCGTAAATCAACGGCTGACAGTGGATTCCAGACCCCCCTGAC
>ML778297.1:121528-142890 GCA_009831015.1 Picea engelmannii | reverse complement strand
GCAACTCAACCTAATATTCAACCCGGATTATCTAATCAAATACATATCGCTTTAAATCTTTTCGACACAATCCTTAAAACTGCGAACACCCGGGAGGAATTGGAACATTCATGGGCAGCCATTGAACAAGATATTACTACCCAAGAACAGTTGGAAGCTAGACAACGAGAATGTAGGAATCCTCATTAGTTTCTTAGACCGAAGGTTAGTGTAATCCTTCATCATCCTTTATCATACTTTCGGATGCCTTGACACTATACTTTTAAGCCTTAAGTACAGACTCAGGAACAACATGAGTGGTGGCTATTTTTGGCCGAGGCGGTTAAACCGACTTCCGAAACTTATTGGGATGGTCTATCCTATTTATTCAGATGATTTTTAATGTAAAAAGGTTGATCAGTCAGGGAACCATGATGATGTTTTTATAAAGCAGCTCACAGAGCCAACTGTAGTTTTTCATCAATTCAGATAATACAGTCGCAACAGTTACATGATTCTTTTGTCAAGTATATTGGTGAAGTGCTCCTCCAGTAAATTGTTTTCTCTGTTTCCATATGTTTTCTTTCCTTATTATATGATAGAAGTTTATGAGCAGAATTTGTTGTAATATACACTCTATTTCTGGCTACGGATAATATTAATGTTTTCTTCTGATATTCAGTGGCAAAATTCTTCATTGCTCTGTTGCTAAATTGATCATTTATTTTTCCTCCTCTTTCATCTCATTTAATTTTACCAGATCCAATAATTTGCCTACCTTTCCCTGTAACATTGTCTGTAAGATTTGTTTTTGATTAAATCTCAGTTTGTGACTCCATTGCCCATGGTTCCTTTTTTCCCTGCTCCTACCAAAAAATCCATAAACAAGCCCATGTTCTTCATAACTAGCCTAATATTCTCTTCAAACAAATATATATCAGACAAAGAGATCCCTCTCTGAGTCTTGGAGGGCTAGATCCAAGACTTGAAGTGGTTTTGATGTTGCCTTTGTGACTGCCTCACAGCCTTAGGCAAATTATAGAGCGCTAACAAAATGGTGACTCCACTGGGGACCCTCTCCCCAGTAGTACACTTCAAACTCCAGATCTGATTACTGATGGTGGACAGTGACCAAACACCAGAAAGGATGAAATCATTCACCTGGCGACTCCAATCAGCTCCAGACAGTGCCAACTCGAAGACTCCACTGGAGGAAGAACCTGAAGCATGACCAAGCAGCCTAGAAAGACCAGGTACTCAAGCTCAAATTGCATTCAAGACATCTTTGGTTTCATCTGCAATTACTTTCTCTCTTATCATGATCCCAGTCTAGAGTATATTGTTGAAATTCAGGATAACCATTTTCAACCTGAAGAGCCTCAAGATATTAAACCCCAAATTGTAGATTATGTACATGCTCATACACCTGTGCACATCCCAGATGCATCTGTAGAAACCCTAGTGAGACACAAGCCTCCTTCTTTATCTCCTACTCTTGCTAAACCTCTGGATGGTTGTAAGCCTCTTTCTTCATCTCATGTGCTTGAAAAAGTCCCAGACCAATACAAGCCTCTAGATTTGCCTCCGATTCTCCATGACCTCCCTGTCAATTACATCAATAATTTGCCTAGGTTCGATGGAGATAATGCCAATATTACCGCTGAAAAGCATATCCAAAGTCTTGAGGATTTTCTTGACCTCTTTGAGGTTGAAGATGATGATGTCTGTATCAGGATGTTTGCCCTGTCCTTGGGAGGTAAAGTTAAAGATTGGTTTAAGAACCTTCCAGCTGCTAGCATCATACATTTTAATCAATTTATGCAAGTTTTCCTAGATAGATGGGTGGTCATGAGAAATGTTTTCCTCCTCCTAGAAGAGTATGACCACTTGAAAAGAAAACCCGGGGAAACAGTAAAACAATTTTCAGCGAGGTTCAATAAGGTGTATCATGCAATACCTACTGATATAAGGCCACCCCCAGGATCAACTCACTTGCATTACCCAGATGCCTTCAATCCTGAGATGACATTTTCGTTAAGAGAAAGGAACACTACAAGCCTTGAAGAAATGCAGAGCATTGCAGTTGATGTGGAGACCAACTTGCTGATCAGGAGGTCAAAGTTAAAGGACAAAGAAATGGAGCAGCTGAAATCATCAGAAGCTAAACTGCAGATTTTGGCCAGTGCCATGGAAAAGCTGATGCAGAAGATTAACATAAAAGAGGAGCTTGTTGTCCAAAGACATCATGTTCCATTGATTTCAGAGAAAGACACGGTCACAGTCCCCAAACATTTTTCTGCTCATCCTGGGTACCATGGATTGAATAATGATTTGTTCATGTATTCAATTCAAAACACAGTCAAAGATGAAGCTCCATCTCAACTTGTAGAGGAACAACCAGCTGACATGATATGCATGTTCAATGGCATTTCACCCATGGATGATTTACCCAAGTGTGACCAGTATGATGATGATCATGAAGCTGAAATGGAGGTTGTCTGTTCAAAGAAACCAACAACATGTCATTGGCAGGAAGGAGATCATTTACAGTTCATATGTGACAATCAGCCCTCGCACAACAGTCATGACAACGATGAGGAAGAGACAGAAAATTTCAGAGTAAGGGAAAAATCTTTGCCCTTATGTTTCGCTTCTTTTCAATTTTTGAGAGGAAATTGTAAGCAAGTTGTCAATAGTAGAGAGAGAGAATGTTCTGATCCACTGGGGGAAGATACTAGTGTTGATGTGAAGGTTGTTCTAAACCCAGAGTTGCAACCCTTTACCTACTTTGATTTTCAAATTTCAGATGAAAGATTAAAGCCTGAGGCAAATTCTGAGTTAATCCAAAATAACTCTGTACCATTGTGCTTTAATTCATTTCAAATTTTGAAGGAGACTCTTGGACAAGTGTTGAATATAAATACATAAAAGGTCAGGAAATATCATTTGAATCAATGCATCAGTCTTGTCAGTCTTTTAAGGATCCAATAGCTGATCGGTTGGATGACCTGTGTGGTCAAAATCATTCCCCATCATCCAGCTATGGGATAAAACGCTGCTATGATATGGATATGTTAGGACAGTCAGCTACAAGGGTGTGTTCAACAAAGGCATCATTTCACAAACCATCAGAGCATCCACAGTCATATAAGGAAGTGTTGAAAGGCACAAAAGGCATAGGTGAAAAATCGAGTCTTGATGATGAGTTGTTTGAAGTTGAAAATCAAAAGATGGGCCAAACCTATATTGATCCTGTAAATACATATATGGAGAAATTTTTTAATACATGATATTTTTCCATTGCCAGTGTTTTTCCTATTGTTCGGGTTTATCAAATCTTATGTAAGGGAAAGCAGGTTGGAAATTAATCTCAAGCACGAGTAACAAACTTATTTCTGAGTTTCATCACAAACAGTGAAATAATAGAGCCACTAAATCAACTGTTGGATTGGCTCCATTGGCATTTTTCCATTACCTAGCTGAGCAATGATCGGTAGTGTAGGGTAGGTAGGACAATGTGAATAAGCTTAGCATTCTGAGCATCTCTTTTTCAGCAGTGTTTAGCTTAGTTTGGTTTCATTTGCAAGATCAAAACAGGTACAGGTTGTAGAATAAGATTTTGGGATCAACCCAATGGATAAAGCACCGGTCTGCATGTTCATAGGTCTGTGGTTCTTGACACCTCCTAAAATAAGCTTCCATCCCCAGGTGGAGCCACTATTATAACCCTATGATTCATAGGATCATCTGTTGACTGGAATTTTTTCACTCTGGGTGTATAGGTTTGCAAATAATATTTCATCTCTGCAAATTATTTTCAAGGTAAGCAGTGCACCAAACCCTGAAAAGTCATTAAGCCTAAGTTTTTCCTCATAAACTGCATTCGCGCCTGGAGAATAAAGAACATGCTTAGATTGACATTCGATCTAGCGGCGTGTAAATCAACGGCTGACAGTGGATTCCGGACCCCCCCGACTGTTCTGTTTTTAACGGTTGGAGGGGGGGGGTGTTCGGAATGTGAATTAAAAAGTGCGCACAGATCTATGGTTGTCATGGAGGGACGCAGATGGACGGTCTATAGGCAATTCCGGACCCCCCCGATTGTTCTGCCTTTAACGATGGGGGGGGGGTCTGGAATAAGGCGGGTTTTTTTTTCCGGTGGGCCATATCTATACATGTCACCTGATCCCATCATCTCTTCTGCATTCTTCGTTCACCTTAGCGCCATTCATTCCCTTGTCTTTTCATCCCTGAGCCACCTCACGCCCATCACCCATCCATGCATAATCAGACTTAGGATGAACAAAAATAACAATAAAGTTAGTTAGATTAAGTAAGTAAGGTTAGTATAGTTAGGTTAGATTAAACTAATTAATAAATAACTAGTTAATAATTAAATGATTATTAATTAATTAATTATTAATTAAGTTAAAAATCTAGGTTAGTAACTAGTTAGTATTTAGGTTATTTAACACAAATTAATAAAATAAAGTACAAAAACAATATAAAACATTAAATAATATAAAAACATATAAAATAAACATAATAACACAAAACATATTATAAAAAATAATATAATATAAAAAATAATAAAAAACAAAACATAATAAAATAAAAATAAACAAAATAAAACAAATTTAAAACAAACAAAAAACAAATATTAAAAACATAACGTAACCTATAACATAAAACACATAATAAATAATATATATAAAAAAGAAAACAAAAACAAAATTTAAAACTAACCTACGCTACCCTAAGTCTACCCCACCCTCGTACCTCACTCCTGCTCACGTCACACTCCACTCACTTTACCTCCACGCACCTCCACACCTCACGTCCCATCCTTTACATCAAACAAAATCAACGGACAACAAAAATTCCGGACCCCCCCTCTACAATAACCTCCTTAATGTTTCTCCCAGGTTTCATCATTCAAGAGAAAAACATGTCTGTTCGGACCCCTTTTTCGCAGAAAACCAGTCCGTCTTTCATGGCAGACAGCTCCAAATTTTGTGGGAGTGGTGGCTATTTTTGGCCGAGGTGGTTAAACTGAATTCCGAAACTTATTGGGATAGTATATCCTATTTAGTCAGATGATTTTTAATGTAAAAAGGTTGATCAGTCAGGGAACCATGATGATGTTTTTATAAAGCATCTCACAGAGCGAACTGTAGTTTTTCATCATTTCAGATAATACAGTCGCAGCAGTTACAGGATTCTTGTGTCAAGTATATTGGTGAAGTGCTCCTCCAGTAAATTGTTTTCTCTATTTCCATATGTTTTCTTTCCTTATTATACGACAGAAGTTTATGAGCAGAATTTGTTGTAAGATACGCTCTGTTTCTGGCTGCGGATAATATTAATGTTTTATTGTGATATTCAACGACATAATTCTTCATTGCTCTGTTGCTAAATTGATCATTTATTTTTCCTCCTCTTTCATCTCATTTAATTTTACCAGATCCAGTAATTTGCCGACCTTGCCCTGTAACGCTGTATGTAGGATTTGTTTTTGATTAAATCTCAGTTTGTGACTCCATTGCCCATGGTTCCTTTTTTCCCTGCTCCTACCAAAAAATCCATAAACAAACCTATGTTCTTCATAGCTAGCCAAATATTCTCTTCAAACAAATCTATATCAGACAGAGAGATCCCTCTCTGAGTCTTGGAGGGCTATATCCAAGACTCGAAGTGGTTTTGATGTTTCCTCTGTGACTGCCTCACAGCCTTGGGAAAATTGCAGAGCGCTAACACCATCAATGACAAAGGGGGAGATTTTTGAAATTATTGCCATTTATGTCAAATGATTAATGTTGTAATATAACTACATTATAATACACACAACATTTCCAAGATTGATTTATATATATAGGCTTACAAGTATATTAAAAAAGGGGTGCATGTGAAAAAGTAAAAAGTGAAATGGTGATTTCAAACCCATGGGTTTGGGGTATTTTTCCATGGTATTGGGAATTAATTATTTAATAAATGAACATATCCCTTCATGAAGGGTTATTAAAAAGTATAAACAAGAAATTATTGAGAGAAAGTGTGTGTGTGTGAAAAATGGATGAGAAAATATTAAATATCATTCCAAAGGAGAAGAGTTGTGAAATTAGTTTCAGGTCATCTTGACATTTTCACGATAACTTGTTTTCAGGGATGTTTCAGACCTTGAAATTTTGCAAAGATGGAGGAGAGATATTGATGTACATGTGGTAAAATTTCAGATGTCGGTTCGCTATGATTTTGGAGATATGCTAGTGGAATTTAGGGTTCTTGAATGCTCCTTAATTTAGTTTCAAATAGGTTAGTTTGACACATTCACTATAACTTATTTTTTGGGATGTTTTAGACCTTGAAATTTTTAGAGACGAAGGAGAAATATTGGTGTACATGTGGTAAAAAATTCATATGCTTTGTTGCTATACTTTCTAGGATATTCTCTATGGAAGTTAGGGTTTCTGAATGTCCTTGAAATTAGTTTCAAATAGGTCATCTTGACACTTCCGCTATAACTTATTTTCTAGGATGTTTCAGACCTTGAAATTTTGAAAAGATGGAGGAGAGATCTCTAGTTACATGGGATAAAACCTTCATACGTTGGTTAGATATAATTTCATATTTATGCCATGTGGAAGTTAGGGTTCCTAAATTCTCTTGAAATTAGTTCCAAATAAGTCAGTTTAGAATTTTCACTGTAACTTCTTTTCTTGGACTCTTCAGACTATGAATTTTTTTAAGAGCATGGAAGAAATATAGAAGTACCTCAGATAAAAATTTGAGATGTTGGTTCGCTGTACTTTATGATATTTTCTCTATGGAATTTAGGGTTCATGCATGTTCCTGAAATCAGTTTCAAACAGGTTAGTTTGACATTTTCACTATAACTTATTTTCTAGGAGTCTTCAGACTGGGAAATTTTTACATAGAAAAGGAGACATACAGACATACCTCAGGTAAAAATTTCATATGTTGGTTCGTTTTAATTTTTGAGATATGCATTGTGGAAGTTATGGTTTCTGAATGGTACTAATATCAATTTCAAATAGGTCAATTTGGTATTTTCACTATAATTATTTTCTAGGACTCTTCACACTATGAAAATTTCAAAGAACAAAGGAGACATACAAGAGTAACTCAAGTAAAAATTTCATAATCAAATTTGAAAAATTGGATACTTGGCATGATGTGCAATTTTGTTCTTGGGAAGAAGCCCAAAACAACAAGATTTGGGAAAGTTTCATTTAGAAATTCAAATTTTGGTCAAACCTGGTAAAGGCAGAAGTAGTGAGAAGACCTAGTGAAGGCATAAGCAATGAGTAAAATTGGTGAAGGAAAAAGCAACAAACAGACATGATGAAGGCATAAGTAGCAAGTAGACTCTGTGAAGGTTGGTGAAACTCACACAAAGAGATTGGTGTCTCTTTCTAAGTTGGTTATTAGTGGTGGGGATTAGTGTATCCAGTAGATTGGTGTCTACGAAGATCTGTGAGAGTAGGTTGATGTTGCTCAAACAAGGATATTGGTGTCTCTTGCTAAGTTGGTGCTTAGTAGTGGGGATTGGTGTCTCCAGTAGATTGGTTTCTATGAAGATCTGTAAGAGTAGGTTGGTGCTTGCCGATATTTGTACCATTGGGGATTGGTGTCTCCAATAGGTTGGTGCATACAAAGAATTATAAAGAGAATTTTTGTGGTTTTCTCCCGAAAGGGTTTACACATAAATCTTATGTTCCATGTTATGTAGTTAATGTTGATGATTGCGACTATGTGAGACATTCTCCAGGACACAAAACTAAGAGAGATCCCCTAAGAGGGGTGTGTAGTTCCTACCTGATATAGAGTTGGAATGTAGATATGGCCTCCTCCTTACAGAGAGTTGAGAAGAACTCCAGATGATTCTCCCATGTAACGCAATGATAAAGGAGATCTGTAGAGTTGGACGTGTCTGTGGCTGAGAACAAGGTGAACATGTGAAATCCCAAAGTGTTGGGTGCATCATCATGAGACAAAAATGAAGATTATGTATTAGCCTCCTCTGAGCAAAGAGTTGATGAGAAACTCTAGATGACTCTCATGTGTAATGTAGTGGGAAAGAAGATCTATTGAGTGGATGTTCCTGTGGACGAGCACAAGTGAACGTGATCCTAGTCGCTGAGCACAAGTGAAGAAATGGTTATTTTGTGTAATGCAGATAGCCAGAGATATGGAAATCCCTATGTATGTGCCCCTAGTGGATGAGCACTAGTGGGTGTATAAGATCCCTTGCTATATTGTTCAAGAGTCAGACCTGCTTGTAACCCTAATTGTAATGAAAAGGGTACAAGTCGACCCCACCTTATTATGATAGATAATTAATAAAGATAATTAATCTGGTTATTATTAATTATATTGTGAGTTAGTGAGGTCGACCCTATTGTGCCAATAGACACTTATGTTGACAGGTTCAGTCTACTATAAGTAAAGGTAAATTCCCCATTGAGGAAATATATCTTTTGTGTGAGTTTGTAAATTTCAACAAGTACATCTTCTTGGGAAAAGTGCGCACCTCTCTGGGGCGCTAGTCTTCTAGGTTTGTAAGAACCCTCTATGTGCTAGGTTTTCTTGGTGGTGAAGGTCTTTGTCTTGAAGAATAAAGCAAAGTATTTGGTTGGGTTTTCTTCCCTTGTTGAGAAGGGTTTCCCAGGATACTTCTTGTGTACTTGTGCATGGTGTTTCTTCTTGTGATCTTGGTTGCTACAACATAATTGGTTATGGTTTAAGTAAAATGATAAAATGGAATGAACTTCATGCTTAATCATTGCTTATATAAAAATCAACAGTTAATAGATCTCATATGCAATTATTTTCTTATGGTTGATGAATGTTTGAAAAAGTAAAAAATTGTCTTATATTAATTCACCACCCCCGCCACTTCTCAGTATAAGTGTGTTCTCAACATCAACCTTCCCTACTTCAACTAGCTTGACTTTGAGGGGATTTTCTTTCTCTATAGTCTTGGGAAATAATTTCCAAGAGGCTTTGGTATCCATCAGGGAAAATTTCAAGGATATCAATTTATCTTAAAGTTTAGAAAACTTGGAAAATCTTATTAATTATTAGTATGCAAACTGTAAAATGTTTAGGAATATATTTGCAGAAATATTCAAATTTATAAGGATTTTTTATAGTTCTATAAAAATTTGGCTATTTTTCATGGATTTTTTTTTTATCCTATATAATTTGGGGAATCATTTTTAGAAAAAATGGAAATTGACAAATCTTTTTTTGGGAAAAAGCATGGAAGATTAACTCATGGATGAAATTTATCCCCTAATTTTTTCCTGGTATCCATTAGTCAAGTTGAAGCTTAACATTCTCATCTTGTTTTCTTATGAGAAGGAATACTTTGATACTAGTCATTTTACTCAATCATGAGGTTTTGATTTAGGAGGAATTTATTTTGATCGTGGTTGAAAACATTATTTTAATGATTTTTGGCATTAGCCCATGGACTTGAATTAATGGGTTTATCAAGTTTGGAAATCCCTCCTTCAAGAGTAAGCTCACATCTATTCATTTTTCATGGGTTATTTATTATGCACCTAACCATGTTCATATTATTTTCCTTATTTTTTTCTCATTTTTTTACTTAGGGTCCCTCTTTAGGATCAAAGGTCCTCTTTACTTGG
The DNA here is from genome assembly GCA_009831015.1 of Picea engelmannii. Lineage (NCBI taxonomy): Eukaryota > Viridiplantae > Streptophyta > Pinopsida > Pinales > Pinaceae > Picea > Picea engelmannii. Next base: position 133,237 of record ML778297.1, on the reverse strand, counting down.
CCTATTGACATAGAGGGGTAATATAGGAATACTTAACCCTAATCCTTCTTCAATGTGTATGTAAGAGAGACTCATGGATAAACATCTTGATTTGTATATATTTCTATTGTAATTGAAAGGTTTGTCCTCTCACAATGGCATTTTAATAATATTTTTGTTCACAATTTTGCATTGCATTGAAGTGTGATTATATTATTCAATAATTATTATGTTACTATGATTAATATAGATTGACATAGTGCATATTTTCATTATGATTTTGGTTATGGGGACATGCTTGTTTATGCATGTAATCCTAGTACTTCACCTTTGATACTTCATTAGAGACTTTAACGTTATCTCTAATATGAGTTAATATTCACAACCTATGCTTGGTCATGTATGGAAATGATTTTCACAAATGGTCTACCTAAATAAAGTTTGATTAACATGGCTAATAAGATATGCAAGAAAATGTTGGACCAAAAACATGGAGCCTTAAGATGTAAATCATGTTTTATCAATGAACAATTAGTGGCTTTTTATCTAAAACATTGTGTCAAGATCGTTGAAAGTTCTCAAAAATTTCACACAGATGATTAAAAGGATAAAAAAATATAAGCCTAATTAGTAGCAAGGTGTTGAAGAGTATTACCATTTAATCAAGGTTACAATTTGGACCAATAATATGAACCCTAAAGACAAAAGCATAATTCTTAGCAAGAAGAAACTAATGATGTTACCTTGTAGTAATAGTTTCTAGTCTCCTTGCATTCTTTGTGAGGATTGATAGGGCCATAAATGATATATCACACAAAATAAGGGAATTGGTCCCTTTTGGAAATTTGAAGGGTTGAGAGAGGTGGTTTACTTCAAAGTCTATGGATAAACATGTTATTTTAGTTTTTAAAAAGGGAAAGGAAGGGAAAAAATGAAAAGATATCAAAGAGAAAACATAATATGTTTTCTCTATTATTCCCCCCACCCCCACCCTCACATGAGGGTGGGGGTGGGAGAAAATATTAGAGAAAACATAATAATACCACTCTCATATGAAGGTGGGGGTGGGGGAAATATTAGAGAAAACATATATCACATGTATCACTAATTATATTAATGTTTCATTTATCAATTTGTTTGTGTTGAATGAATAATAGTTTCAACAACATTTTTAAATAACAATTAAATTTTGTATACTTTTTGTTACAAATGGGTACAATTACAAAATGTGTTATTAGTCTTTGCCCAACATCAAGGAGTATACTTTTTTTTTATGATCAAACTTATCTAACTATACACTATTCCACTTTCCAACTATACAATTGTTATTGAGTTTTACAAATTCATCTAAAAAAACATTTATTAAACATAATAATTTACAAACAAAAATTATTATTTTTTATATTTTTGAAAATTTAAAATTATTATTATCTAATAGGCCCAAAAACATTTAGATGGGACATAAATTTCTACAAGAGAAAATATATCTCTCAGAAATAAAATAAAAATAAAAATAAAAAAATATTTTTTATAAAAATGATACGGTCATTTCATTCAATTCAAGAAAGTAATCGCTTTGAATGCAAAAAGGTGTACCATTGCATGGGCTGCAAGTATTGGCATCAATGTTAATATGGGTAGAATGGGTGCACTAATAGAAGTTGCTCAAAATGGATGAATTACTAATAGAAGTTGCACATAATGCTTGAATTAACTCATTTGTATTGGTTCTCCATGTCTGTGGTGGTTTTGTTGATTATTTAATTGACGCATGTCAAGTCAAGATGTTGGATGAGCCTGAGCCACAATAGATCCAACATAATTCTTGAAGGCTAAATTTAATTTCTATCATGATTTTCTCTCTTGTATGGTGCAACTACAGTTTATGCATAACGAATTTGTGGCCAGTCTAAGATTGCGCACCATCTCTCACCACAGAGCTTGCATTTTTGTGGATTCTTAGAGCTCAACAATTATTAAAATGGTTGATTCGACTGGTCATATACCCATTTCACATAAAACTATGCAGCAGGAAGAGGTACAGAAGAAGAGCTCTAGAAAATTCAAGGACAATGATGGGGAGTCTTCAAACACCATTCTACATGGACTGCCCAATGAAATTGCATTGTATTGCTTGGCCAAAGTTCCAAGGCTAATGAATCAACATCTCATTGTAGTCTCCAAGGCATGGAAAATTGTTTTATCCTCCCAAATTCTTAATTGGAATTCATCATCAAAAGGGCTTCCAAAATACTATTTATATGCAAACTTAATTTTATCTTCAATTGGGGATGAGAGGTTTTATGTTTGGAACCTAGAAAATAACAACTATTTGTATCATCCCATATTTCCCATAAATATGACATGTGCCAAGTTTTTTGTGAGTAGAGGGAGGCAAATGCATGACCCCTCCTTGAATAAGTGGGAGTCCCTCGCACCCCTCAAACTTCCACATTATGATCTTGTAGTTTCTAGATCAGAGGAAGATTTATGTCATGGGTGATTGTGTGGATTCTTTAGATTGGGAAAATGTTTATGATCTTAGAGTGGGTCTATGGACTTGTTTGTTTATTCCTACATTGGAGTTCTTAAATGATGGATATTGTAGGGACTGTGTTGTGGTGAATGGGAAGTTGTTTAGGATGTGTTATTGGGGTTTTGGTTTGTTTTTATCCCATTTTGTCAACAATAACCACAGTTGGAAACATTGATACTTATGAGAGGATCCCATATCATGGCATCCATGTTCTTTTTGCAACTTGGAAGAAACTGACCCAAAAAGCAGTAGCCATGGAAGTGATTCTTTTCACTTACTTTGAAGGTAAAATAAGGAGGTATCATTTTGAGTACAATAGATGGCTTTCCTTTCAAGGAACTAGGAAGTGTTTGTGAAGCGGGTTGTGCAAGGATCCCTTAGTCAATGTATAAGAGAACTTGGGCATGATTCAAAAAAATAATAATGAAAGTGTATTTGCTCATTTGGATATTCATAAGTTTCCTAGGCTCTTGCATTGCAATATTCCATGTTATCATTTTGAGGTTTCTTCAAGTACACCATAGAGTGTTGGCTCATGCATGTCTCTTGATGAATAATAATTTTGAGGTACATCGGTCATCTTAAAATTTCAATGTTTTTTATAAACAAGTATATTAGTCTTTCATGGATCAGAGATTAGAGTATGGTTATTATGGTATGTTATATCCTATTCTCACCGACTGATAAGTTGTACTAAAACAAGATAGATTAGGCAACATAGCTTACAACAATTTTAAAACAAATTATTTAAAGGTACCTAACAAGTATGACAAGAAATTGAGATAAAATTAAATTCTATAGAAGTAGATTAAACTTAGTCAACTTTATGCTTCGTAGAATTCTCTAAGACATTTCTATGTGAAATGAGAAAAATCATTCATAGTAGATGCAAAATAGCCTTAATTCCACTTTCCTCTTGAAACTTGATTTTGAGAATTTTAGAAAACATTAAATTCTATAGGAGTGGATTAAAATTAGTCGACTTTATTCTTCGTAGAATTCTCTAAGAGATTTATATGTGAAAAGGGAAAAATCATTCACAACATATGCAAAACAACCTTAATTCCACTTTCCTCTTGAAACTTGAGTTTAAGAATTTTAGAGTTTACAATAGGTGAAAGTCCCTTCCCTCAACTTATATGCCAATGTAGGTATACTTCTCTATTTTCATTCGTATAGAAAATTTGAAAGTATTGAAAGTTGAGTGAAGTTTATGATAAAATAAATGGTGTAGAAACATAATGAAGTTCAATGATCGTAAACCATTTTCATGAAATTTCAAATTTTTATCAGGTATGTCTTCCTAAATCTAGTAAGGAATTATGATTCTTTGAATTAATTGTCTTCATTCATTCCATAATAAATTCTCAGGGCCCACTTGAAAAAACACCTTATAAGCAATTAAAACCAAGAGAAGATATAGAACTTATAAGCAATTAAAACCAAGAGAAGATATAGAACTTAGCATTTGAGACCCTTGGGTTTGAATTTAGTTTTGACAAAGGGAAAACTTAGAGAAATATTAGCCAAAAATTTTATGATATCGTTTGTCCACACTTAATTATTATATAAGTTTTGTCGCATTGTGAGTATCTTCACACTTTCTTGCATGATAGATTTAACAGTTCGATGCTTTGAAATGTTTATATTTGTTTCCTAGTAGTTTGAAATGGTGTTAGAATTTTGTCTTTTATGGTAAAGCTTGCTTTTTTCCCTTAGAATTTGCATGTATCATTTCTCTATGATGTCCTAGGCCAGTCTTCTATACATGTTCTTTTTTTTTTCTTCAAAAAAATAAGATTTGTATTAATAAATAGTAAAACAAAAACAAGGTACTTCAGATAGTCATAATTTCCTTCCATTAAAAAATGGGAAATTGAATATCCTAAATCAACATTGATATAGATCTAGAGTTTAAATATTTTTTGTTCTTATTATCAAGAAAGACAACTGAATAAATGACAAGAGAAGGAAACAAGGTCTCATTAGTCCTTTTTTTGGATTTCCTTTGTTTTGTGATTTGAGGGACTATCTTATTTTCCAAGGGTGAATGTAGGTGGCATATCCAAGTAAGGATGAATCTTAAATAATTATTCCCGCTACTTCATCCACATAAAATTTTCCATTAGTGCCTTGAGGAAATCCATTGAAAGCTCCAATCAAGCCTGAGGTGACATGCATCAACACTAATTTATACTCTTTCCTTTTTTCTATTTCCTATTTAACACAAGCCTCCTCCAACATTATTTCCTTGCCCCATTAAATATTCCCCATTTCTCACAAATAAGTTTTTCTCTCCTTCTCCATTTTAATTAATTCTAGGGAGTGTTGAGTGAACCTCTTTTTTTTTCCTCAACTATTGAACTACCAGATTTATTTCAACATTGTTTGTTTAGATAATAAAATTAAGGAAAGAATTATAAAGGTCCAAATACTTATATGTTGATAGATATTTGATAAGATTTCCCTTTTGTTGTTGCAGCAGAAAAATATCACTAAGCAATAAGGTATCTGATGATGTCTTTGAAGAAATACCTTATAGAGGATATTCTTGATAATGATCAAATATGAAGTCAATTGAAAAGAAAATTGATGAGATTATTGAATATTTCGTGAAATTTGTAGATGTAAGCCCTCTACCACAATGTGGTCAGCTTCTTGAGAATGTGTTTGTTGACCCTAAAGGTTCTGGAATTTACCTAGATGGTAGATATAGGTGTGAAGAGTCATGTTTACCTAACATAACACATGTTTATATGAGTCACAATTTATAATTCCTTTTCTCACCTTGATTCTCGGTCTTATGCTGGAAAGGTGGAGGAATGCAAAGATCTAGGGTGTTACCAATATCATTGTAATGCAAGTTAAACTTTATGATTAGTTTGTTGCTTTATTTAATTGGGAAAAATTTGGTAATTTGGATTGTCCTTTACCTTTTTAAATTTTATATTTGTTATTTTGAACTTTAAATATTTTGTTTATTAATTTTCGATGATTTGGGGGGAGAGTTCTATACATATTACACAATCGTTATATCTGAATCTTTTGCAATGTAGTCGGTCTAGATTTCAAGTGCCTTTTCTATGAGAATGACGATATATATAGTATGTTGATTGTCTCATTTATTAGTTTGTTTCTTTGATCACTCGATTTTCAAAGTTAATGCTTGCACCTAGAAAACCATTTTTGACATATTTTAAGAATTCTATATCTAATTGAATATTTTCCTTTATGCTTTTACATTTTAAGTTATTTGTTGCAATGTACAATAAGTTATTTGCATACTTTGTGCACCCAAAAAACATTTTTTTGGTAAACTATACAATCAAATGAATGAAAATTGTATACCATTTTCCATATCCAAATGTCAATATGATTCTGAGACACAAATTGGCAAGTACAAGTCCTAGTATCTGAGAGCGGCACTGGGGACTCTACGACTAGGTTTTACTAGTCGCATCCCTGTTATACGGGCGCGCGAGGGCGAGGGCAAGGGCATCGACTAGTTCTAGGGGAGCGCGACTACGAGTGAGGGAGAAGGAGAGGGACTAGTCAATCGAGGGTGAGGGAAAGAGAATCTAGGGAAAGCAGACTTGCGGTGTAGCGATGGTGGTGGAGGGGTGTTTTCTTGGCGTTGCTCTGCGGAAGGTGGAGTTTCGGAGCTAGTGGTGGCTGTTTGGGGACTAAATTTTCTCTACATTTACCATATGTTGTATCTACCTCTGCTAGTACTCCTGTTGCACAGTGGTTTTCTTTCGAGCGTTTGATGGAGGCTTCTGAGGTTTGTTGCAATGGGGGTTTTGTCCTCTCTTTGGTTTTTTCTGATCTCTCTTGACCTATTTCGCCTTGGATAGAAGAGGTTTTGGACCAGATCTTTGAGGTCCACATGGGGGGCATGTGGTTTATTATTTAACACTTTGAGGTCCTTTGAGGGCATGCAGTGTTAGATAATCAAATTGAGGTCCTTTGGGGGTGTGCGACATCTGGTTCAACTTCTTTTTTGGATTTTGTTTTGGGGTTTTTACCCCTGTTTTGTTTCTCATTTTACAGCCTGTGTACTGGTATGTTAGTAGTATTTTTGAGCTTGGTCTATGGACTAGTTTCTGCTATGATCATCTGTAGTGGTCTTGAAGATGTAAAAAAAATATATTTTTAGTAATATAATTTGAGCGAATTTTCTATTGGAAAAGTCCTAATATCTAACAATTAATAAATGTTTATGATTAGCAAGTTATATAAACATTATACCATGCAAGTTATTCATCTTTGGTTGGGTTTACATAAACCATATACTCCACAACAACATAGCCTTATATTCAACTATTTTTGTTTTAAAATTAACAATCTTTTTTCAATGTTGAATTGGACATTGTGTAAGATAAAGACTTTTTTATGCTTAAGTTATTGTTGATGAGGAATACTTGGCTTAACATTATGATTTCCTTTTTGGAAATACTTTGGCTAATCACTTACATACTATCATAGACTAGATTGTGCTTTCTATCTAATTAATTTCTCAATGTTCATATCAAAGTCAAATCCTTGACTAGAATATTAAGAAATTATAAGTCAATCCTTATAGTGTACTATTTTAAATTAATATATTGCATATGCTCTCTATCTAATTAATTTCATATCAGAGATAAATCTTTGAGACAAATTCTTATATAGAATATTAGGGAATCATAAGTCAATCCTTCTAGTGTACTATTTTAAATTAATATATTACATGGTTATGAAACCAAAAAACTCTATGCAACATGTGACAATAGGAAAATCCCAACATGAGAGTAGCACAATCCATTGATAAACAAATGGGAAATGATGCAAAAGCATTTGAATAAGATAACTTATAATTCGTAATAGTCTACTATTGAAAACACACTACTTTAATAATGCTAGGCATGCGACTTGATAAAGGGAGTAACCCATACAAATCCTCTTGAAGGTACTTACTATAAGTTGTTCTTTAATATCATGGTTTGTAAGTTCATAAAGGGAGTAACCCATACAAATCCTCTTGAAAGTATTACTATAAGTTGTTCTTTAATACCATGGTTTGTAAGCTCAAGGGATCATGTATATTATAAGTGGGATCATACTTTCTTATTAGGATGGAGTTTTGATAGTTTTGGATTTTGGGTTTCTCGAGTATGGGGAATATTTTTATGATTTGCAAAACTAGGTGTTATTGAGGGATTTGAAGGCACTGCTAGCAAATTGATGGTAGAATGAAAATATCGTAAAAGATCTTGTACAACTTTATCAATGTTAGCAAATTGATGGTAGAATGAAAATATTGTAAAAGATCTTGTACAACTTTATCAATGTAAGGTTGTATTTGTTTTTTCCAATTTTATTCTATTTTATATGTAATTTTATGTATAAATAAGAAAATCAATGTTTATGGAAGTTTATTTGGCTCTAGGGACATTTTAGAAGGATTGTAGCTCAAAATTATTTTAAGCTTAATTCATAAACTTTTTTAGATTCAAGGGACATGTTTCACTGAATATTTTCGTGTGTTAATTTTTATTTATAGATTATTATATCATTGAATTGATGTCACAAGTGTTTAGTAAGGATTTCGATTTGCCAAGATATCTTGTGTTATGAATTGTTGGTTATTATTTTCAGTGAACAATTTTGCATGCTTTAGTAATCATTTTCTTAATTTTTGTATTGTGTTTCTACCATTTAATATATGATGTAGTGTGAAATTATTTTTATAACCAAAGTATATTTTATGGTGAATCACGGTGTTTTATTTGCATAATTTTCATCTATTTTTTCTTTAGTATAGTTATATTTCCTAAAGGTTATTTTGTAGTAATATTTCTCAGCAAAATTATTTCTTATAGAATTAAAAGTTACAAATCATTTTCATTGACTGTTCTTATTTCTTAGAGAATTAAAAGTTACAAATCATTTTCATTCACTGTTATTATTTCTTAGAGAATTAAAAGTTACAAATCATTTTCATTCAATGTTCTTGATTATTATCCTTTGGTAACATGTTTCTTCAAGCTATCTAGATTAGATTTAATTTCATCACTTAGCCCATAAATAACAAAACATATAAAAATAAAAAATGATTTTAAAATTGATTCATGGAGCCCATTAAATGGTTTCCAGACCATTAACTTGGAGGATTATTTCATCTCAAACATGGAAGAGTCTAATTGGACCTCTTCCTTGGGTTTAATCCCTACTATTGATCATTGGGAATCCATTCCCCTCAATAACTTCCTAATAACATTAAAACACTTGTCTAATTCATTTACGACAATCTTGACTGTGATGATCAATGAGTACTAAATTATTGTGACTTAGTTAGTAAACATTATTAAATGATGTGTTTACTTGAATTAATGTTTTACATGCTAAGTTGTGAACATACAAGAACTATGCATTAGAGGTAGTAATTTTTATCATTAATACATGCACAAGATATGTATATGCTAGCTATGTATACATACATTGCATGCGTACACTACTATTGTTTAAAAATAAATTAGTTATTAAATTATGTTAATATAATAATAAATTGATATACATGAATGATGGAATTATAAATTATATTATAGGCTTATAAAATATCATTTATAGGATATAATTTCATTCATTACAGATTAAATGACGTGTATCATACACCATAAAATAATTTTGACTTGACACCTTACTAGGGTGAAAAGTCAACCTAATTAAGTGTGAGTAAGTTGATGTAAGACTTCATTAAAATTTAATTAATTAAACTATGAATTATTTTGTTGTGATTATGACCTTTTTAGGAAAGAGGCTACTTTACCTTTCCCTGAGATGTGATATGGAAGGGAGAATATTTGGAAGGTGGTAAAAGAAAGGGATAAGAGGGAAAAATACAAGGAAGAAGGGTTATGCATTTGGAGTGGAAAAACTATTGGAAGAATTATAATAAGGAGACTAAACTGTGAATTGTTATTAGGATTGAGAATTGAGATTGAATTGAGTTGATTCATTAGGATAATATGTAGTTGGTTGTTGTTCTTAGCATGAGTAGGGATGGATAAGAAACCCATATGTTTTCTGGAGTTTGGCATTTAGATAAGCTCTTAGTTTGGATGGGATGATTAAATCTAATTTAGGCAACATTGGAGAAGGAGTTGGATTACATAAATCAGATAGAAACTAAAGTATTCTCCTTCGTATTTCACCATCAAGTTTGTTGTCAATTAGATGAAGAATAAACTATTAAAAACTTATTATTTAGTTGTTCAATGAGTTGCAAGTAAATTGCTTTAAATTTTATATCCCATCTACATGTGAGTTTTTGTAACTGTAAGATTAATTGTTGTAGGATTGATGATTGTATGTTATGCTTGGCATCCTTAATGATATTTTTAATTCTTAGGCTTAAATTGCATTTTTACAATAGCAAATTGAAAAAAAAATTGTACATTGGAACTAGTGCTCTAAATATCATATTTCAGAAGGATGGATAGAACAACAATTGGTTAGATAATTATAATTAAAACCACCCATTAATGTTTCAGGAATCCAAGAGCTATTACACATGGTATTAGAGTGGGAATTTCAAGTTTTGAATGAGGGAGCCATCATAGTCAAACCATTTTGCATATTGGACCATAAGATTCGAAAACTTAGATATCACTTAGTGAACCAAGTTAAGGTCTAGTGGGACAATCATAGCCCAATATATTCTATCTAAGGGGATGCAGAGACCATGCATCGAGATTACCCCTCATGTTTTTTACCAATAACTTTGAGAGGAAGTTTCTTAAGGGGTGGATGTATGTAACACCCCACATTTTAACATTTAAAATAAACAAAATACATTATCTCCTATATTGTTATTCATTTTCTTATTATATGTTGAAATGAGATAAAATGATAGAACTATATTATTATGACATGTGGACCTAACTATAAGTAGAAATTAGTGTCTGAGATTTATTTTTTATGTTATTAAAGATGGCAGTCAGATGGTTTTCTTAAGCAAGAAAAAATTAAAAGGAAAGTTTAGTACATGGATATTAGTTGAATTCATATCATGAATGGATTGTTGGTGTGAAGTACATGGTAAACAAACATACTTGCTTACTTTAAATGTCAATATATAATATTTTTAATAGCATGAAAATGATTATAAAGTTATGCATGATGATGTGTTTTGGAATGCTAACCTTTAGGTTAACGGGATAAGAGATATCCATATAACTATGACATTGAAGTAACATTGATGTTGTTGATTTCAAAAGAGTAATGGTATGATATGAAGCATTATTTCATGATTTAATTGTTGGTTCAAAACATTTTTATGATATGTGAGCAAGTACAATATTTACAAGGAGCACCATTTCTGAAACTAGTTATTCGATGATGTGGCTATAAGAACAACAACAACAACATAGTTTGGTCAATCATAGGGTGTGGATCCTAGTTCAATCAGGAGGAGTGGAGGTATTATGCACCACTTATCCTACGAAACATGGAGTGGTGGGAGGGTTGTATTAAGCCATGCTTCGATAGATGTGTGATGGAAACTACCAAATGTCTGCTAGGGAATTTAGGTCGATATAGTTGAGACTACCTTTTATGAGTTATATCTAGAGTTGGGTCAATAGAGTCGATGCTCCAACATATTGTAGTAGAGGAAAGGATACAATGTGGAGGATCAAAGTAGGTCAGTGAGGAAGGATGATTTGAAGTTAGTTCAGAATGTTGTTTCAAATTAGATATGATACTCTTGTTTCCTTACTTGGTTCCTATCATGTTTATAACACTTGTCTAATTAATTTATGATAATATTGGAGTGATGATCAATGAGTATTGAATTATTGTGACTTAGTTAGTAATTTTTTTTTTGTTTGTTTGTTAGTTTGTCCATGACATGTGAGACTAACTTGTGGCTAAGAAACCACAAATTAGGGGCATATAAGCCATCAAAATCACTCGGTGATTGCACCCAACCTGAGCCACACCAACCCTTAACATGGCTGGATTTTTTGTCCCCATAGGTTTCGAACCGGTGACTTTAACATCATGGAGTGCCTTAATAGCACACTTTGTCACCGACTATCCTACACCTTGGGGACTAGTCAATAAATATTGTTGAATGATGTGTTTACTTTATTTACTATATTACATGCTTGGTTGTGAACATACACACACACACACACACATACACACACACA
>ML778297.1:95138-111553 GCA_009831015.1 Picea engelmannii | reverse complement strand
CCTCCTGGGTCAGTTCCCACGATACTTGCAAGGAACTATCCCTCTTGAGCTTCGACACTCTGACTCCTTCAGAGCTCCCCTGAACACGCTCCCTGTGCTCGACCTTCAACCACCTCCAACAGTGTTGAAGTCCTCCAGGTCCTGTGCATCCGCAGTCACAACAAACCCGGCCTTGTCCTTCTCAGACTTGCTACTGAGACTTCAATCCGACCTGCACTCACCTGCACGGTTCGAATAACCAAACTCAACTCTGGTCGACGAGAATGAGAGTTTAACTGTAGAGCCTCCTCAATGCACTCTATGTGGAGGAATTCGACTGCACTCTATGCAGGAATCTCCTGGCTCAAACAGAGAAACAATTGAAACTCATTCACTCATTGTCTCAGGTTTCGAACCTGATATGCAATCACATAAGCAACATATATAAGATAAGCATATAAAGAGGAAAGTATGCAACAAAATAATATCAACAACACACAGAACTCAAACACAGCCATGGAATTGAATCAAGAGCTTTCTTCTATTAATTCAATCTGTACATGGGGTTTCTTCACAAAATCTCTGTGTATTTCTTCTTCTACTCCTCTCTACTAATGCTGAATAATTCTCAGGATAATGAATACAATGTACAAGGAGGGTGCCTATATTCGTTTTCCCTCATGGAAAATGAAACTTTCTAATCTACAACTAACCCTATCTACCAGCATTAAAACTGTTAAATGACTTCTTATCTACATTATATTACAAGTGCGCTTCATATAAATGCATTCATTCAAACGACGACGCAACAATATTCATCATGATTCAAAAAAAAAAAAAGTATGCGCTGGTGCTATCCAGCTGTCTTTCTCTTCCCTCCACGCTGGCTCGCGTCATGACATCGTAGATGCTCCTGCATCATATACTCCTCGGCTCAAAATTTCATGGGATCCTGTCCATGAGCTCGTGCACAGTCTGACCATGCTTTTGAATCACTGCTTCTATTTCCCATCTGGCATCCTCCACTGGGTGATTTTTCCATTTCACCAGGTACTCAAAATATTGCTTTCTCCTGGTCTTCTTTCCAACTCTTTTATCCAGTATACACTCCATCTCTGGCTTCTGTGCAACTAGAAATTGCTTCTGCCACTGGACCAATGGTTCCTCAGTTCCAGTGTCTGCTGTATCAGTCCTGTATGGGTATAAGTCCAAAATATTGAAAATCGGAGATATCCCGATGCCCTCTGGTAACTCAAGCTCGTATGCATTCTCTCCGAACTTCTTCAGGACTCTGCACGGTCCAATCTTCTTCAATTTTAGCTTGTTGTATGTTCCTCTCGGGAACCTTTCCTTCCTTAGGTGCGCTAGGACTATGTCTCCAACTTCAAACTAAAGTTGTCTTTTCCTTTGATCGGCTCTGCGCTTATACTCCTGGTTTGCCTTCTGCAGTCGCTGCTTCACCTCTGCGTGAAGTTCTTGCATCGCCTCAGCAAATTCCTCAGCTCTCGCGCTGCTGGTTTCAGCCTGTTCTGACTCCCTAAGCTCAGATACTCCTCGCGGCTGTGTCCCATACAAAATTTGAAATGGGCTCTTACCTGTACTCCGATTCACAGAATCGTTGTACGCAAACTCTGCCTGTGGTAGGATCTGATCCCAACTGCTGTGATGTTCGGTCACCAGGCTCCTCAACAGATCCCCTAAGCTTCTGTTGACTACTTCGGTCTGCTCATCTGTCTGCGGATGGTAAGCATAACTGAATTCCAGGTCAGTCCCTATTTTCTTCCATAGCGTCCTCCAAAAATGACCTATGAATTTGGTATCCCGATCCGAGACTATGCTCCTCGGCAATCCATGCAATCGCACAATCTCTTTGAAAAATAAATTTGCGATATGGGTTGCATCGCTAGTTTTATGACACGGAATGAAATGTGCCATATTCAAAAACCTGTCCACCACCACAAAGATGGAATCAACCCCCCGCTGTGTTCTTGGCAAACCCAACACAAAATCCATACTGATGGCTTCCCATGGTTTCTCAGGTATGGGCAATGGCTGATAGAACCCTGTGTTCTATTTTTGTCCCTTTGCATGTTGACATATCCTGCACCTGTCAACAAATCTCTTCACATCTGCACGCATGCCTGGCCAAAAGTATGATTCGCTCAGCTTGGCGAATGTTTTGTCATGTCCGAAATGACCTGCTAAGCCCCCGCTGTGCTTCTCCTTCACCAAATTCTCTCTCATGGAGCAATCTGGAATGCACAATTGATTGCCTTTGAACAACAATCCATCCTGGATCAGATAGTCAATCCACAGACCCCTATCCCTGAGAACTGGGTTCTCGGCTGCCTCGTATGCCTCGCAAAAGTCGGCGTCACCTGCATACATATCTTTCAGATTTTCAAAACCTAAAGTTTTGACTTTGAACTCCTACAGCATCAAACATTTCCTACTCAAGGCATCAACTACCTTGTTCGCAGTCCCCGAAATGTGCTTTATCATAAATGTGAAATTCTGCATGTATTCTACCCACTTCGCATGCTTCTGGTTCAGCTTCTCCTGCTGACTCACGAACTGCAATGCGTGATTATCACTGTACATCATAAATTCTTTGGGTATCAAGTAATGTCTCCACTTCTTCAATGCCTGAATAATGGCATAGAACTACTTATCGTACGTGGAGTACTTCATCTTCGCATCATCTAGCTTCTCACTATAATATTCTACAGGTCTGTCATCCTGACTCAAGACCCCTCCAACAACATATCCACTGGCGTCACACTTCACTTGGAAGGTTTTCTGAAAATCGGGCAACACTAACATTGGCTGCTCTGTTATCTTCCACTTCAACAGATTGAAGCTCCTCTCAGCCTCGACTATCCATTGGAAAACCTTATTTCGCTTCTTCACAGTGTCCATCATTGCGGCACTGATTCCACTAAAATTCCGAATAAATTTTCTGTAGAAGCTTGCCAAACCATGAAAGCTCCTTACCTCAAAAACATTCCTCGGCGATGGCCAATTCTTGATCACTTCAACCTTCTCAGGATCCATATTCAATTCATTCGCCGATATTACAAAACCCAGATATATGAGTTATGTCTGCATGAAGGAACATTTCTTCAGATTTATCAGCAGCTTCTCCTGCTGTAGTCTTTTCATTACAATGGCCAAATTCCTCAAGTGTTCAACCTTTGTCTTGCTGAAAATTAAAATATCATCCAGGTATACCACCACAAATTTGCCAATGAATTCCCGCAGGACTTCATTCATCAGCCTCATAAATGTGCTTGGCGCGTTTGTCAACCCAAATGGCATGACCAGCCATTCGTACAAACCCTCGTTTGTTTTGAACGTTGTCTTCCACTCATCTCCCTCTCTCATCCGGATCTGATGATATCCGCTCTTGAGATCTATCTTGGAAAAGTAATTTTCCCCACTCAGGCAATCCATCAAGTCATCCATTCTCGGCAATGGGAACCTGTACCTGATGGTGATCTTATTAATCGCCTTGGAGTCTGTACACATTCTCCAGCCTCCATCCTTCTTTGGACTCATCACTTTCGGAACAACACATGGACTTAGACTTTCTCTCACCAGTCCTTTATCCTGCAGATCCTGTACCTGCCTTTTGACTTCCTCATTCTCCTGAGGTGTCAACCTGTAAGCTGCCTTATTCGGTAGACTTGCTCCGGGTATGAGGTCAATGTGATGACTCACACTTCTCATCGGTGGCAATGAATGCGACAGTTCATCCACGATGATATCATCAAACTCCCCCAGCAGTTGCTGAATTTCTTCCGGCAAGTCGTCCACTCTTGTGCTTGTCAGGACAATTTTCGGCTTCCTAACAACAAGGAATTGTGGATCTTCATCCTTCTCCAACTCTGTGAGAAGTTCTTTCCCACTCATGAGAAGTATGGTACTGCTCGCTTCCGGCTTCACTTCTTTATCCTTCACTGGATGCAATGTATGTGATCTCCCATCCTTCTCCAAGGTGTATGTGTTCATTCTCCCATCATGAACAACATGTCGGTCATACTGCCAAGGTCTTCCCAATAAAACATGGCAGACATCCATGGGAATGACATCACACAGGATTTCATCCTTATATTCACCCATTTTAAAATTGACCAAGCATTTCTTTGTAACACATACCTGGTGTCCTTTCTGCAGCCATGTCACCTTATATGGACTTGGGTGTTTGTTCGTCTTCAGCTCCATCTTTTCCACCATCTCGGTCGAAACGAGATTATCGGTGCTTCCGCTGTCTACTATGACCTTGCATTTCCAGCCCTTGGTTTTGCAAGTCGTCCGGAACAGTCTGCATCTCTGCGCTGAGCTGTCTACCTCTCTCTCAGGCTTCAGGAGAGCCTTGTGCACTGTCAGTGACTCCCCACTTCCAGTGTTTTCATCCTCAACGTCTCGCCTCTGCGCTTCAGCAACATGGGATTTTCCTCTGTCTATCTTCCTCTCTGGACAGTCAACGGCTTTGTGACCGTCTTTACCACACGTGAAACATGTGATAACTCCTCCTCGGCCTCTTCCTCTACCTCGGGTACGAGGAAAGGTATTGGCGTCAGCATAATCTTCTTGCTGATCAACTTGCTGCCTCCTCGGCTCAAAATTTTGCCGCCTCTGCTGTGAGGTTCCACCCCTCTCAGTTTTCCCCTGAGGCCTCTTCCAATCCTCCTTGGGTTTCTGAATTTTCTCTTGGGCAACTGTCTTGCCTCTAGGCTGGCTTCTGCCTCGCCCTCGCTGTCCCTGCTTGCAGCTCAGTTTTTCTTCGGCCTTCAGAGCCATCTGGTACGCATCCTCAACTGTGCAGATGGTAACCATGCTCAATTCATCCTGAATATCATACCTGAGACCATTCAGGTATCTTGCCACCTTCTCGTCATCACTCTCCCGATGACCAGCTCTGATGTTGAGCCTGTAGAATTCCTCGGTGTATTCTCTCACCATCATCATCTTCTGTCTCAGGTTCTGCATGCGCCTGAACAACGTGATCTGATAGTCCCTCGGAATGAACTTCGCCTTCATCTTGGTGATCATCCGATCCCAACTTTTGATCTTTTGTTTGCCCTTGGAATGCCTGTCTGCCTGCAGCTCGTCCCACCATAAGGCTGCATGTCCTTTCAGTTTGGTGACAGCATGTCTCACCTTTTTGTCCTCTTCGATATCTTCGTAATCGAAGTAGGTGTCGAGTGCTCGGATCCAACCCAGCAACTCCTCTGCCTCTAGACTTCCCTCATAGATGGGAATGTCCATCTTCGTCTTTGAGCTCATCCTCGAAATGGCCCTTATCAACATTTTGGTTGATGCATCCTCTGTCGTGACTTCTTCTTCAGCATGTCCAGCTTCCTCTTCAATCTCGGGATCACTGAACTCTTCTGCACCAACACCACGTCTCTGGGTGGTCTCCATTTCTTCGAGTCTGGCTCGGAGATCTCTCATCTCTCTCTCTATTTCAGCATTCCCTGCTGGCCTACCCCTTCTTCAGGCAGCCCTTTCCTCACGATCAGGTGACTGCCTCTCTCTTCTGGGCGACATTATGAAATCTTCTTCTCCTTGTTACCTGAACAAAGAGAGCTCCACTTCCCGCTCTGATACCACTCTGACGCAACCTCCCTTCGGCGGACAGTCGCTCCACCAGGACCTTCTCTTTCTCACAGGCCCGAAGAGTCCAAGCTCTTCAAACTCCTCTCGGGAGTCTTCATCACCCACAGGATAGTTCTCGGTGATCTCCTCTTCGCGTGTCGGGAAATCGGGTCTCGCGATATCGCGAGGCTTGCAACCCTGTCCTCATGCAATCAAACGTCGAAACCCCGATCCTCGATGGTCAACGGTCAATACTTCGGGATATCGCCACTCGCGATGCCGAGTCCTTGTATTTCGGAACCCCGAGTGCCGAGGTGCCGATGCCACGTTTTATACTCCACACAGTCTCTGTGGGACCCGTTGCAACTCGAGACTTCGTTATTCCTCCGTGTTTCTTCCAGCGTCGAAAACACCGAAGTGCCGAATCCCAACTCCGCAGGATCTTGTGCCACCTGTCCGCGCTCCAATCGACGGTCCCGATTAAGTCGGGGAATCACGACTTGCGATCTCGACGTGCATGCAATGCTTGCACTCGCCAACCCCGATATGCCGATACACGATGGCCGGCGGGTTCTACCTGTGCTTGAAGATTGTTTTCTTCCAGGAGTTCAAGTCGTTGGTTCTCTTCCTCTTGAGAACTCTTCCTGCTCCCAAGACTCGATTCTGTTCGCGCTCCTCCTGGGTCAGTTCCCACGATACTTGCAAGGAACTATCCCTCTTGAGCTTCGACACTCTGACTCCTTCAGAGCTCCCCTGAACACGCTCCCTGTGCTCGACCTTCAACCACCTCCAACAGTGTTGAAGTCCTCTAGGTCATGTGCATCCGCAGTCACAACAAACCCGACCTTGTCCTTCTCAGACTTGCTACTGAGACTTCAATCCGACCTGCACTCACCTGCACGGTTCGAATAACCAAACTCAACTCTGGTCGACGAGAATGAGAGTTTAACTGTAGAGCCTCCTCAATGCACTCTATGTGGAGGAATTCGACTGCACTCTATGCAGGAATCTCCTGGCTCAAACAGAGAAACAATTGAAACTCATTCACTCATTCTCTCAGGTTTCGAACCTGATATGCAATCACATAAGCAACATATATAAGATAAGCATATAAAGAGGCAAGTATGCAACAAAATAATATCAATAGCACACAAAACTCAAACACAGCCATGGAACTGAATCAAGAGCTTTCTTCTATTAATTCAATCTGTACATGGGGTTTCTTCACAAACTCTCTGTGTAGTTCTTCTTCTGCTCCTCTCTACTAATGCTGAATAATTCTCAGGATAATGAATACAATGTACAAGGAGGGTGCCTATATTCGTTTTCCCTCCTGGAAAATGAAACTGTCTAATCTACAACTAACCCTATCTACCAGCATTAAAACTGTTAAATGCCTTCTTATCTACATTATATTACAAGTGCGCTTCATATAAATGCATTCATTCAAACGACGACGCAACAATCTTCATCGTGATTCAAAAAAAAAAAAAAAAGTATGCGCTGGTGCTGTCCAGCTGTCTTTCTCTTCCCTCCATGCTAGCTCGCGTCATGACATCGTAGATGCTCCTGCATCATAATTTAAAAAAAATGTTTCTGGGTTGGGTCTTTGGATGGATGGACTCCATTGGTTCTTTAGGAGGGATCATTGCAGGGATATTGTCAAATTCTATACTTATAAATTGTTTCTATGTTCCTTCAAGACTTTGTATAGAGAATATTACATGCAAAGAGATGGATTGGTCTTTTCTTCTACTCAATGTAATGGACCTTATGCTGATAGGGAGACCTATTGGAACCAAATTTTTTCACGTGGTTTTTTTCTCTCTGAGAATCTAATTCTTGGAGGGGATATGAATTTTATTCTTAGTCGGGAGGAAATATGGAAGGATTATTCTCGTGAAGACATTTTGGCCCACTTATTTATAAACAAATTGGAGCATACTAGTTTGGTTGATGTTGAACCTACTAATCTTAATTTGACTTGGAGTAATAATCGTAGTGGCATAGATGGGATCCTAAAGAGACTTGACCGGTTTATAGTCCATCACTCTTTGCTTTAGGATATCAAAATTTATCACTCCTTGGTAGGTAAGATCCATTGTTTCAACCACTTTCCAGTATTTTTTTAATTAGATAAAGTGGGAGGGTGGCCTAGGGATCCTTTCAAGTATAACTTGACTTGGTATAGAGTGGAGGGCCTTCAAAATTTGGTTCGTGAACATTGGAAACCTTATCAAGCGACAAGTAATGACTCAACTAGTCAAAAAATTGTTTATGCTCTTCGTTTGCTAAAATAAAAGGGTTTTGAGTTGGGTTGTGGCATGAAGGAAAGATATTGATAAGCATCTCATGAATATTGAACTCGAGTTGTAGCAACTTTATGAAGTTGTTTGGGTAGGTCATAGGTCCTCTTTGGATATGGAAAAAGGTCAATTACTGGAGGCCTTAAGGCATAGGTATCTGGTTGAATAAGAAATGACGTGGAGGCTGAAAAGTAGAGCTCTTTGGCTCAAGGAAGGGGACCATAATATCAAATTATTTCAAAAATATGCAAACTACATGAAGAATTACAATATCATATGTGATTTGAATGATATGAATGGGAATAAGATTTAGGGTTTTTATGGGTCGACTTCACTTGGGATTGAATACTCTGAAGCCATTTTCACAAAACTTGAACATATTAGGATGGGGGATGTTTTACAGTTGATTGTTTTCCTTCCTATACATGTCGAAGATGAGTAAAACAATGATATGTATCACACGATTACCAAGGAAGAACTTCAGACTGTGATTTTGTCCTTCAAGAAAGATAAAAGACTGGGGTCAGATGGATGGAAAACAAAGAATTTTGATGTTGTGGGGAATGTTTTGCTACGAGTCATGGAAGACGTAAGGTTTTCTAGTAATATTTTGGGTGATATAAATTCCACTTTTATTTTGGTCATTCCTAAGATGGGTTGTCCTTCTACATTTGATGATTTTTGTCTTGTATCTCTTTGAAACTATTTGTATAAAATTATGGCAAAAAGTATTTCCATTCATTTTAAGCATGTTTTGTCAAACATTATATCCTGATAATAGTTTGGGTTCCTTAAAGGAATGATTATTCATGAAGCAGTTAAATTGACGCAGTAAGGTATTCAAACTATTAACATCCATAAACATCATGTTTCAGTTATTAAGATTGACTTATCCAAGGCTTATGATTGCGTCTTGTGGATTTATCTCAAATTGTTGCTTTTGCATATTAGGTTTGAGGTTCCATTAGTAAAATGGACAATGTCATATGTTTCCTCTATATCCTTCATTGTGTTAATAAATGGTGTTGGGTTGGAGTTCTTTAAGTCTTCTCGGGGGCTTCAATAGGGATGCCCTCTGTCACCCTATCTCTTTTTACTTCTGGTTGATGGGCTCCGTCGGGCTATGGTTGAAGCTAAAATGGTGCATACTTTTCATGGGGTTAATTTGGGTATATTTAAACGAATAACCCATTTGTTGTTTGTGGATGATGCCCTCATTTTTTTCCTTCGTGTAGAATCGAAAGGGAGGGTCTGTTGGACCTCAAAAATAACACATTTTACGATGCCATTTAGTCATTTTTCATTTACTTTACCATTCATCATCATTCCCTTCATCACTCATATTTATGCATTTGTTCATTTCTACCCTATATGAGCTTCACATAGCATACTTACACTAAAATGGTTAATTTAACATGTTTTGATGATTACTTAGGGTAGATATTGTGATTTCCTAACTTACTTGTTAAATTCAACAATTGTTGGAAATTCTGCAACTGTTGGCAATTATACAGTTGATTGGCATTTCTAGTAGTCAAACTCTCCACGTCATTTATGAATATAATAAGTGTAATATAAAAAATGTAATATATGGGTTTTGTGCAAAATATGGTCATTTAGGTGATGCAGGAAGAAAATATGCAAAAAGTACAAAACAAGGGGCGTATAGTTGAGATTTCCAAAAGTGGTCTAACTAGCCTGCAATTATGTAGCTAAGTGGTTTGACTAAGTGGTGACCCATATCCATGAATTTGGGCACATGGATCTCATGGGATTTGATGTTATTATCTTATTGAAACCATCTTAGATAAAATCTAAGATTTGGTGGTGAAAGATCCACATGTTTAGGATCTAGGATTTGTTAGTTGCAGATCCACTTGTTTAGGATATGATCTCATCTTGTTGTAACTCCTTTTCATTTTATGAAGGAGAATTTGTATGTATAAACATGAGAGGATATCATTCATCTTGATATTTAAGTAGTTGAATAGTTAGATAATTGAAGGAGAGAATAGAGTTACATATTGAAGAAAATGATCATTGTAATCATTTTTATGCTGGAATAAAGAGCTTGTTGTTACACATCAAGAGTTCTCTATTGTAGTCCTTCTTGGAAGTATATTCCAAGAGAGGCAGAGCCCCCTCCCTCTAGTATACTCTACCCAAATATATTCTTTTTTTTGTGTGATGTTATTTCATTAGTTGTTCATTTTAGCTATTGTTCATTCATTTATACGCTTTCATTTCTGCAAGTGTGGTTTCCATACAGAGTTAGGAATTGAAGGCTGAGTTTCTTTAGTGATCACAAAACCAGTTGATTCTCTTTCTTGTCAACTAAAGGAAAGTGGTGAATAGCTAAAATATAATTCCATTGACCTTAGTTGAATTCTGTAGCCTTTTCATTTATGCAAGTGTGATCAGCCAAGTGTGGTGTGCATAAGAGATCTGAATGTTTTTAACCCTGAGAATCCAAGAGATAGTTGAAAAGCAATAGGACTTGACCTACATCATAAGATCATTTGATTTTAATTCACATTATTGACATGTTTTTCATATTTCTTAGCTTAGATTTAGTTTCCTACTCCTACATATATTTTTTCGACATCTCACAATATTACAATATCCCTGGTTGATAATTTAAAGTAAAACAATTTAAGCAATTGAATTGTCCAACACTTTTGACACCATTGTCGAGGATTGCACTCGGGTCACCCACCTGACAGGTAGGAATACTCACCTCTATATTACACCATCCCAAGTTTGACTGAAGTTCATGCTAAGCCAGATTATGGAACTATCAACTGATACCTCCCTAAGGAAGATGATCCCTCCTGGTTGCCTTGTGATGTCTACACCTCTCATTGTTGGTACTTTATTATCAGGTTTCCTTGATGGTTCTCTTGTATATGTTGTGCAGATTGTAATTTCTTAGCTTGGGACAATGCTAAGAAGCATATTTAGGTCGGTGCATCAAAGCATGTCATGTCTCTTGGTTAAAAAGGGTTTGATCCCCACAAGGTTGTTATCATTAGTGACACCATTAAAGACCCATTGAAGGACATCTATGAATGATATTTGAACATTTTGATAAACCTTTTGGTCGATGAGTCATTGGTGTAGATGGGTATTTTCATGGTTTGCTTTACAATCCTCATATTTTTTTCTTTTGTTCAGTGGAGAGATTCAACACAAAAAATTAGCCTTGCACATACAACAAAGAAGTGATGTGCAAGCCAACCCTTTCTAATGTCATTTTCAACGCAATATCTTTCTTTCTTGATTCTTTGACACCAATTTTTCTAGATATATTGGAATGAAAATTGCAACATACAAAAATGCAAGAACAACACTAGAAGTCAGGAAGGGTGTTGGGAAAGATTTCATTATTGTCGTTCAATCTGGTAATATCATGTTCTTTTTGCTTGCTACAAATGGACTGTTGGTGCTTTATGTTTCCATTAACCTTTTCTTCCCCAACTTCACATGCAATATTTTGAGTGTGGTGGAGGGGTGGAGATGTCCTTTCCATTCAAAGCCACATAACATAACATATTATTTGAGTCACCATGTTCTTGAAAATATTTTTTTTCAAATGACAATGATTTTCTACAACTACAGAAAGGTTGTTACAACCATATTTTCATTCTCAGGGATGATATTTGCAAGACATTTTCAAGTAGATGAGAAAAAATTAAAAATTTCTAATACATGGGTTTTTTGCCCCATGCAACAAATTGAGTAACATGCAGACACAATTTCCATAAAGTGCACAATGAGGGATATACATGTATGTTTTTAACACAAATTTTAATATAATTTCTAGATTTCATGCAACAGTCTGCTTGAAGGGCACTTTTTACACGTCATTTGTAAATAATTGAAGCTAAACTGAGAAATTTTGAGACATGAGTTTTGTGCCCCATACAACAAGTTGAGTAAGAAGTAGATGGAATTTGTAGAAAATGCTTGAGTAATATGTAGACGAAATTTGTAGAAAATGCATGACAAGGGATGCATTGGCGTGTTTTAAAACTGATTTTATAAAAAATATCAGAATTTTTGTAAGTAGTTACAACCATCTTTCTGTAGCCAATTTATAGTTTTGAATGGTTGCATGCATCCCAAGACTAGATCACCACTTGGAGATGATTTCAAATTAGCATGAGATGATCATCCACCTATCAACCATGATTTTCAACATTTTTCGATTTTTCATCTTTTTGTAGCTGACTTGTAGTTTTGAATGGTTTCACGCATCTCAAAAATAGATCACATCTTGGAGATTATTTCAAATCAATATGATATGATCATCCACCTAGCAACCATGATTTTCAATATTTTTACATTTTCAAGTTTTCAAGCATGAATAAAGATTAAATTTTCAGCATTTCTGTAGCAACAATTCAATAACATTAAACAAATTCAATTTCGTCTACAACATCAACAACAATTATCTTATTTAACAACAATACTCTTCATACCTTCAATTTTAGATCATCATCAACAACAAACTTCTCTAGCAATAGATCATCATGACAGAAAGAAAAACCTACATGCAGTCCAAAATGAACAACATCTTCCTTTCCACATCATCCAGCTAGATTACAACAAAATTGTTTTTCTCAACACACATCAGAAGAACCAGAGTAGAACATTTGTCTCTCGTATCAACATACATCAGGCGAGCGAGAGTTCAAGAATTGTCTCTCAAACCAACATCCACTGGAAGAAGGTAAAGTTGGGTAAGCAATTTCTATTTCTAGGTAGTCATCTAACTGGAAATTCATGCAGATAAAATTCTTGAATCTTTTCATTTTTTTCCATTCCTTTATTTCCTTACACTTCATTTATTTACACTTTACATTTTATATTTCATTATCTACCCATCATCATTCATCTCCACGTGGCATCGCTAACTTTGAAAAAGTCAAGTGTAAAACAAATCCTTTCCACTTAGGCCTTGTATTATATATACTCGGACACTACCTCCTATGTATATTTGATTGCATGAGGACATGCAATGTTTTGAGTGTGGGTGAGGTGTTGGACCTAAAAAATAACACATTTTACAATGCCATTTAGTCATTTTTTATTTACTTCACATGTTCATCATCATTCCCTTCATAACTCATATTTCTGCACTTTTCCATTTCTATCCTATATGAGCTTAATGTAGCATAATTACACTAAAATTGTTTATTTCCCATGTTTTTATGATTACTTAGGGTATATATTATGATTTCATTCAACAGTTGTTGGTGATTTTTTAGCTGTTGGCAATTTTGCAGCTGATTGGCAGTTCTAGTAGTCAAACGTTCGACGTCATTTATGAAGATAAAAAGATGAATATAAAAAATATAAAATATGGGTTTTGTGCAGAATAAGGTCATTTAGGTGACATGCATGGAAAATATTCAAAAAGTACAAAAAAATGGGCGTATGGTTGATATTTTCAAAACTGGTCTAACTAGCTTGCAATTATGTAACTACGTGGTTTAACCAAGTGTTGACCCATATCCACGAATTTGGGAAAATGGATCTCATGGGATTTGATGTTATTATGTTATTCAAACTATATTATATCAAATCCAAGATTTAGTGGTGAAATATCCACATGTTTAGGATCTAGGATTTGTTAGTTGCAGATCCACTTGTTTAGGATATGATCTCATCTGGTTGTAACTCCTTTTCCTTTTGTAAAGGAGAAGCTATATGCATAAATATGAGAGGATATAATTCATCTTGATAGTTAAGGAGTTATATATTTAGAGGATTGAAGGAGAGAATAAAGTTACATATTGAAGAGAATGATCATCGTAATCATTTTGATATTGGAATAAAGAGCTCGTTGTTGCACATCAAAAGCTCTCTACTGTAGTCATTTGGAAGTATATTCCAAGAGATGCAAGGCCCCCTCGCTCCGATATATGCTGCCAAAACAAATTATTTTTGTTGTGTGATGTTATTTCATTATTTTTTTAGTTCAGTTATTGTTCATTCCTTTATAATCTTTCATTTCTACAAGTGTGGTTTCCCTATAGAGTTAGGAATTGAAGGCCGAGTTTATTTAGTGATCACAAAATCAGTTGAAGCTCGTGCTTGTCAACCAAAGGAATGTGGTTAATAGTTGAAATATAAGTCCATTGACCTTAGTTGAATTATGTAGGATTTTCATTTCTGCAAGTTTGATTGACCGAGTGTGGTGTGCATCGGAGATCTAAATGTTGTTAACCCTAAGAATCCAAGAGATAGATGAAAAACCATAGGACTCGACCTACATAACAATATCATCTGATTTTAATTCTTGTTCTTGACATTTTTTCATCTTTCTTAACTTAGAGTTAGTTTCCTACTCCTGCATATATTTTTCTGGCAACTCACAAGCTTATGAGCTCTCTGGTTGGCAATTTAAGAAATTGAATTGTTTGACACAGTCTTAAATGGAAATCTATATATTTTTTGTGGGGCAACATGAATGCTTATAAATATCAGTAAACTGGAAATATATTTCCCTAAGCTAGAGGAGGATATCATGTTTTCTATGTCCACTTTTTTCTCCTTTCCTTCATATGATTTGTGGGATGGAATCAAGTACCTGGGGTTCAATCTTAATCCTAACAATTATAGCATTGAATATTGGAAATGTATACTCTACTAGATTGGCAAGAGAATTAATTTCTAGTGGAATAGGTGGATTTCTTAGGGAGAAAGGATAACACTTATCAAATCGGTAATTGAAGCTATACCTATGTATTGACATCTCCTCACACTTATTTTTAAAGGTATTCTTTCTTGTATCAGGAAATTGTGTTTTAACTACCTATGGAAAGACAACACAATATATTTAGGCTTGCACTTGGTAAATTGGAAAGTTATCCAAGCCAAAGGATTAGGATAGTTGGGGTCTAAAAGATATTTTGATATTTGTATGGGTGTTGGATGAAAAGTTATTGTTTATATTCTTGACTCAAGACAATCTCTGGAATCATATTCTCATTGATAAGTATATCTATCTGGATACCATATTAGATTGGGTTATATATTGGAGGCATAAACCAATGCATAATATTTCCAGTCGATGGCGAGAATGTTCTCTTGCCTTTCTAATCCTTGGTCAATTCTTGGCTTGGAAGGTGGGTTCTCTTTCACCTTATCCTCGTTGGAATGAATTAAATTATGGGTTGCAATGAATGTATTTTTATCCTAGATGGACTGGTATCATATCTTTAGGAAATTTGTTATTGTACTCTAAATTGCATTGGAGATCTTTTAACATGACAATATGGGGACAAGGGTGGTTTTTAGTGTTAGAAAAACAGGACCGCGAAGCAATAAAATAAAACAAATGCGGAAATAAAACACATAAGATACACAATACAAGAGAGACACAGATTTACGTGGTTCACCCAGTGTGGGCTATGTCCACCAGAGAAATTGCCAGGTCCTTTCTTTATTATTATCCAGCAAAATGAAGGGATACAACCTACAACAAAACCCGTTGTAACTTCCTCTTCTTTCACTCACAGTCTCCTCTCTCAGAATACAATACTTGCCAACCTCCATAGCTGCAATAAATTTCCCTCATAAAAGAGGGTTGCCTTCTAAGGAAAAAAACCCTAACATAATCTCTATCGTTATATCTGCGACCTTATAATGAACGATCCATATTTACAATGAAATTAAAATATAAATTTGCAAGGCAATTTTTGCTTCGGGGGATTTTCCCTCGAACCCCTACTGGGGGCCCGCTTGCCCCCAAACCCCCCGGACCCCGCAGAGTGGGTACCCCCCCTCTGCACTCCCCCGCGTGGAAGAGTGTACATACTTCTGGGGTGTAAATACTTCACGGGGTATAAACACGGCTGAAAGTAAAAGACTTCTAAATCAAGAAGATAATCAGGCTCCACAACCAACAATCTCCCACTTGGAGACTAATCTCAACAACTCTATCGTTGCTGTATATGCTGGACTCTGAACCTTCTTTGACCTGGAAAATTTCTCATCTTCATCTTCATTCTTGAAGACCAACTGAAACTGAGCAAGAACTCAGTTTCTCCCTTGTTACTCCCTTTGTTAACATGTCTGCAGGATTCTGGCTAGTGTGTATCTTTTCTAGCTTCAATTGTCCATCTTCCAAGGTGGATCATATGAAGTGGTACCTCAACTGTATATGCTCAGTCTTCGAATGGAAGGCTGAGTTATTTGCAAGGTGAATGGCACTCTGACTATCACAGTACAACTTGTTGTTCTTCTTCTTCTTTCCCAATTCCTCCATAAACCTTTGTAACCAAATCATCTCTTTACTAGCCTCTGTAGCAACAACATACTCTGCCTCTGTTGTTGAAAGTGAAACAACCTTTTGCAGTTTCAAAATCCAACTTACTACTGTTCCACCTATAGTAAAAACATACCCTGTGGTGCTCCTCCTACTGTCTTTATCACCTTCCATATCTGAATCAACATATCCCTGTAGAAAAGTGTCTGAACCTCCAAAACATAATGCATGTGTAGTAGTACCTCTCAAATACC
>ML778297.1:72756-83558 GCA_009831015.1 Picea engelmannii | reverse complement strand
AAGGCGCCCAGATCAACGGTGCTTGTGCAGCCCCGCCCCTCTCAACTACCTTGAGATTAACCAGTGTGGGCCCTCCTCCTGTCATTCCATTCTTCTTTCCGCCTTTCCCCTGCTGCCATGTGTCATCCATTCACCTCTAATCCTTGGTCCGCGTGGCTCTCCCTTCTTCCCAACATCCGCTCATTTCCTGCCACGCATCCCGTTCCTTTCCACATTAGTCTCTCACCCGAAGGCGAACCCGTCACCTCCCGCCTTCCTCCTCCACCTGATGTCTTCTGCTAGGGATTGTCCTCTGTCACCCTTCTCTCATTCCATTTCCCCTTCCGCGCCCTATAACCCGACACCGTCATCCCTGTTGTGCACTTATCCTCTGCGCTGGCCCCCAGGCTCGTCCCTTAAGCTATTTGGTTATTCCAGGTGGCAGTGCGAGAAGTCTTCCATCCCGAAATGCTGAGTTGGCCGGGCTGTTCTCAATCCCAAGAAGCAGTTATTGATGCAGTTGGTGGTGGTTAGATATCGCCTCCGCATTGATGGGAAAGCACGACCATGAATTTAAGGCACATCGATTCACCGTTGGAACTGTCAAACAATTAAGATTGCGTCCGACATAAGTTGCACGATCTTTCAGATGTTGACTGTCAGAAGCCATGCAGACGCAAAGATTTCAATGCATTTTCTTGGTTCCGCTGCTGTTGTTGTTTTGAGTATATGTAGGCATTTTCGCCATTTTTGTATCTATCGATGGTAGAGCTAAGCTCCCGACTGTAAAGTTTCAGCAAATACTCTGGTTTCCTGGTTATGCCTCTGTGTTTGAGACTTCTTGGTTTATGACAAACAATTCTCCTTTTTCATCTTTGTTTCATCTCATGCCGGAGTGTTCACAGTTGAATGATTCACGTGGATTGTTGCAGTTATGCTATGATAAAGGATTTGTCGTGGCATCTTTGTACTCTCTGGTTCTCCGTGTTTGAATGTAAAAGGGTTTTGCGTTCGAATACATTCTTCTCCAGTCTGTGATGGACCTGATGTTTATTATAGACCTTTGCACCCTTCTTGCATAAGTCTTCCACCTGCTCACCCTTTTTACTACAACTCACTGTTTGGAGTTTATCAAGACCTCACTCGTTCATGCATGCCCGGTCTGGTTTCTGAGTTGACACAATGTTGTTTTAAGTTTTCCTCCATTTGATCACCTTTTAAACAAATCGTGACATTAAAACTGATGGGCTTCGGGCTCTGCTCCTGCTAGCAATCCAGGAGTGACTTCCGAACGCCAACACAACCAACATAAACCATATCACAAGAACCATACCAAGAATTCCTTAATAATTCACCATACAATAAGAACAAGTATCCATTAAGACAACTAAGTAACCATACTAAAAATTCTATGGTAGATATGGGCCCATAGAATGAATATCTGGAACTTACTTCAGACTTCAGGAGCCTGGTACTAGCTCACACTCAAGTCTCCATGACTTTCTCCTATAGTACGCACTCTGACCTCCTTCATCCCATGTGTTTACGTGCCCTGCCTCACTGTAGCCCATGTACGTACGTGCTCTGACTGACTGTAACTCACGTGCTCCTTCAGAAACTAGGGTTTCTGAACTTCTGAAACTTTCACTGTCAATATCTTAGACTTACAAAAATTTTGATGCATCCACGAGAACTTGCAATCACTCTCTTACTCAGAATATATCTTTAATATATTCTCAAGAGAGATATCTTTACAAGAGACCCTTGCCTCTTATTTATACTCTCCAAATAGCTTCCTTAGAAGCATCCACTAGGCCACTATGTCCACATATCCACTTTATCCATATAACCATTTTTCCACATAGCCACCTTTATCCAACTTTGTCCACTTAGCCATTTTGTTCACATGGCCACTTGTCCACTTAACTCCCTTTCCTTATTTTAGGGTTAACCCATTTATAACCACTTTCCATAATTAGAAATTTCTCCATTAACTTTATTATTTAAATAATCCTCATTGAATTCATTACTTCACTTTATTATTTAAATAATTTATTCTTTGTAAATACTTTGACTTCTTTGACCTTTTGGGGCTTCTAGCCAACACATGAGTGTCCTCCAACTTCATTAGTACATAACTCTCAAAACATGAGGAGTTATGTGATGTTCCACATACCACCAGAAATGGCATGACAAGCACTATCCATCTAATATAGTTTCCCTGACAAATTCACTGATCTTCATCTCATTATTCCAAAATTAAGCATGGGTTCTCTAACCATACTTATAGGATAACTCAACCACAAAGAATCTTCCTATGAGGGATTTCACCATAAGGGGACCACTTTGGAGTTCATCCATTTGTACTTCCTATCAACCATGATAAGACAATAATGAGTCATCTTTAAATCAATCCAACTGGTGTAACCCATGACAATACATCACTATGACATTGTCCCTTTGTCATTGATTCTGTTAGCACTGAGAGTCATCCTCAAATTGCATCTTCTAACTCGTTGATAGTACATGTAGTTTATTCTTTTAGCACTAAGAGTCACAATTAGGAATACCAGACGATTGATCAGAAAGGGAAATTGACACTATTGATCCGAAAAGGGGGGAAATATTCTAGGAATGATGTGTGAAAAAGAGAGACGGAGCAGGGGTGAAAACTTGGGCATTGACAAACAAAAAGACACAACTCTTGAAAAATTTATGTGATAACAAATTATATACATTACCACATGATCCAATGATCAATAAATTAATTCATTCATCCATCTATGCATCATATATCAATGACAACACATTGATCCATCTTCATCTATGCATGAATTCATTTATCAATGAATTCACTTGACATCCATTCATTTACAACAATGACAATGCATACTTCATCAATATACTATGATAAGACATTGTTCCTTTGACATCAATGACAACATGATCCAAAAATATCCCCTTTGGCATTGATGGAAATACCAACATTGATCAAAATACAAAAAATATTCATAAATGGTCATCTCAATCACATCAATGTGATTGTCTCTCCCCCTTTGAAATCAATGACAAAGGGTGGTTATCTCCTTGGGGCTTCTCCCCCTGCCTGAACTCTCCTTGGGGATGCTCCCCTTGCGTCGATGCCTTTGATCTTCCTCTGAATAATATCTCCCCTTTTGAACAAGGGATATCACTCTGATGTATTGCTGAAGACATATCACTCATGCTCCCCCTGTGACCATCATTCCCCCTGGAACTATGCATTTGTGCTCTTTATCCAAGTATTTAAATTTTAATCTGATAAATATCTCTTCCTAGAATCATGGGAAGAAGAATGAATCCCCCTATGGATATGTCTCCCCCTATATTCTCTACAATATGAACAATATGCTACCATTGCAATATGCTTCTGCTGCAAATGCTACTTCGCAACCTGAGCATAGATAAAATGCTCAAGAATGATCCCCTCTTCCAATGACGATCCTTGGACCTATCCATGTATCAAACTCGTTCCATACCATACATCATGAAGAAAAAGATATGTCAACAATGGATAGATAATCATGAGCAAAACATCAATCATGTACATCTTGTGCCATATTGTGTGCCAACCATGCACAACACCCATGTACATCAATCATGTACATCAATACCATACAATATACCATAAGATATCATCAATGGAGTGTATCAACCTATTGGCACAGGGGCAAACCCAGGATTCAATGCTTCAACAATGCACCAACAAAACCCTAACTACTGGCCCTTTCAACAACACCTGCGAAGGAGATGAAGTCTCACCCAAGGTAGAGGCAGGGGTGGTTGCAGGACTCAAGTGTATACAACCTAGATAGGACATAGATCTATGTTTACAACACTAAACAGAGCACTTAGCAGTTAACATTTATTAGTATTTAACTCTTATTCACATCGTAGGTCGGAACCCTAGTTACAAAGCAACTTAGTATTCAACAAGATCTAATACATCCAAGCACTTAACATATAGAAACATGTAATATCTTGCATTCATTCACATTACTAAGAAGTAAGATATTATATCAGATGCATCTAACATATATCATTTCACTAAGCATACATCACATCAATAACATAACAACTATAATGCACAAAGAAACCACAACATAGGATATACGTGGTTCACCCCAGTGTGGGGCTACATCCGCCAACTATTCTCTTACTTATTATCCTCTTTCAATATTCCACAAGAACAGAGCCACAAAAACCCACTCTGCATAGGACAGGATATCTGTGCACACCTCCCCAGATCCTCCTTCCCCGAGCTAGGTTTAAGCACAAAGCCTTCTTATAATATGCACAAAAGATTCTTACAATCACTTGCACTTAGCTCTGCAAGTTATTAACACACAGTATGCACAAAGCATCCATAACTGTTCACACTTAGCTCACCAACCACATTACACATCTAGGTCTCTCTTACTTACATCACCTAGCTTTCTATTTATACATTACAAAATGGCCTAAACATGTGTAAATCCATGGGCCGACATCCCATACCCGTTACATAGACCCTAAACCCAAAAATTCCCTAAGAAGGGGATGAGGTACCATGATATCTACTTCACCTTGTGTGCCACCTTTGACCAGCCTATCAAAGTCCAAAAATTGGTTAAACGTGACCAAGCTTCTCCAAAATGTGGTCAAGGGCCAACAGGCTCCCAACACTGAGCTGTGACTTGTCCCAAGTCACTCTGATCTGGGTAACTCTGCCTCAAATGCTTTGAGCTTGGCTCAAGATGCTTTGACTTGTTGCTTTTCCAGAGCCTCCTACTCGATGAATTCTTGAATAACGTTCTCCGTCACATGTCCTTCCAAGTGTTGTTCCACTGTGGTGACCACTTATTCCAGTTCTTCACCTCGTCCTTCAATTTCCTCAAAAAGTATGGAAGATGCATCCTACACTGGATGGAGTTGTTGGGTCATTTCCATGACCTTACTCTGGATGGCATGGACTTGTTTCTGAGCTGTGCGATGTTCCTGGGATCATTTCATCCTCTCAATCACTGGTAGTTGCTTCAACTATGCTTGCACCATTGTTTCTTTATGTTTGACCTCTTGAAGCTGTGACTCTAGTGTCCTTAGTTCAGGGTCCTCTGCAAGGTGCTCATAATTTTGCACACTTCAACTACTGAGCTATTTAAATTCTAAGGCTAATGCCTTGATTCTCTAGACTGCACTCCAGGTAGTTTCTTCTCTCTGGTCTCACACTTCCTGTGGATTTCTTGGCACTGCTTGTAACTCTAGTTATGCTATCCTCTGTTGGAGCTGCTGAATGGTTTCAACAAGCTTCCCTACTTGTCTTTCCACTGGGTCTTCTTCCATCTATTCTTATCCCATCACAGAGTGAATTTCTCTAGTGACTACTTCTTTAACTCCAATCTTCTCTGTGAGCAACTGTTCATTTTCCTTCTAGATCTGCACTCTATCCTCTGCAAACTTATCTTGTATTTCATATTTTTCATGTTGCACAACCTGATGTTGTTCTCTGGCTTCCTATTTTTCTTGCTTTAAGGCCTCTGTGGCTTGCTCTTTTTCTTCCTGAAAATGATGAAGGTGAGCTTTGGTCGTATATGCTATTCGACGTAGCTAGGCAGGTTCATCTCCCAACTTTGTTCCTTTTGATGGCAGGGGCACAGTATACATTGCGCGACCGGAGTAGAGGGCTTGTTGTACCCCTTTCAGCTCTGCTTTAATTATTTCATACATGATATCTTGTTTGGATTCATTGCATTGTAAGATATCTTCTAAGGTATCCGAGACAACGATGATGATGAAATCTATGTCATCCATTGATAGCACATTCTGCATCTGTGGTTTAGTAGCTTTGGACTTCTTCCACGATGTAGGTTTCATGGAGGAAACCTTTATTTTCTTGGGGGTCTTAGCTTCATCAATAGGGTCCCTAGGCGGTGTTACTTCACCTTGTTTCTTCTTATATTCTTCTCCTTTTTCTTCTTCTTTGTCTACTTCGTCATCACCTCCCCCTCTAGGTGAGTCTGAAGAAGTCTCTTCTGATGCACTGTTTAGGTCTCCTACCTCTTCCTTTTTCTTCCTTCTGCTATTGTTGGGTTCATCATACATGAGTAACCACCGAACTTCCAATGAGTTTAGGGTTGGATAGTTCTGCTTGGTTGACTGTTATAAGGAAATCTGCAGGCCATTCCTTCCATGTCCTCCTTTGTGAGTTTATAGTAACTTTACATCTCTTCATTGTGTTCGTCTCTACGTGTAGTGATATAAATAAAATTTCTATTTGCACGGAACTTCGAAAATGGTCTAAACCTGTGTAGGGTATTTGGAATCATCCTAGGGAAAGACTCAATAGCCCTCTTCAATTGCAGGTAGTAGGTGTGGAACCTTGCTTATGACTGCCATTGTTTCTCCATGTCTCTCGAATACCAGAGCGTAGTAAACTTCGCAGCTAAGGGTTTTGATGGCTCAATATCAGGGAAGGTCGCACCTTCTGGCATGTCCCAAGAAATGAAAGCAATGAGGATCAACAACCAACTGAAGTGGAAATCGTAGCCTTGATCTTGAACTTCACAATAGTCTTTCTCTAACTGGTTGACGAGGTAGCTCGCCAAGTTCATTTGTATCCCTTCCACGCATTTTCCTAGGAGGTCAACAACGAACCCTGTGACCTGAGTGGGTTTGTTCTTCCTTACTAACTTACCAACGATCAACTTGAAGGCTAGGTGCATTGTGCCATTCTGAATGGAAGATACCTTGTATCCTCACTTCCTCTTTTCCACATCACCATAGGTATCATTAATTTTTTGCACCAGGGCACGATCTGCAACCTTCCCTGGGTAAAATTCTTGTGGGTATGGTCCTTGCATGCTTAGTCCAATGATCCGATGGATTAGTGCTGGATCTACGATGATGTGTCTTTCCAGCCACAGAGAACCACCATGGAGGCAAGACAACATGAGTTTAACAAGCGTGTTAACCTCCTGATGTTGTCCAAAGTGTGGTATCTTCATCACATTCAGGATAGTGGAACTTGCGATGGCCATAGTCCATGGGTGGGGGATGATCTTCAACTTCTTCCCCTTGGTCCTGGTTAAGTACTTGTGTGGGGTGAGCATTCCATGGTTCTTGCGATCTCCCAAGTTTAAGTCACTGATCTTCAACGTCATGATTTCTCCTAACTGAATTCCAACTGCGTGTATCCCCTTCGGGAGGTACGCAGAGATCAAGGTGTAGTCGAAGTCCCTCGGGACATTTTCATGACTCACCACGCCAGCTAGAGGTGGGATATAATTGGGCAGGATATATAGGATGAGATTCACATTCTCCAAGTCATCATGATGCTTGGTTCATTTCTCTGTCATAGCTTGGGATGGTCAAGATCCATGAGCAGTCGATGGGGATGCTTGCACTCCTCTCATCGATGAGGCTTGGGCTCCTGTAGAC
The DNA here is from genome assembly GCA_009831015.1 of Picea engelmannii. Taxonomy (NCBI): domain Eukaryota; kingdom Viridiplantae; phylum Streptophyta; class Pinopsida; order Pinales; family Pinaceae; genus Picea; species Picea engelmannii. The sequence goes on along the minus strand of ML778297.1, from coordinate 76,124 downwards.
ATGAACTTCTCAGCCATGAGGTCTATGAGGATCTCTTCGATGGATTTATCTACTTCGTTGAATTCACCCAACATGCAAGCTCAAAATCTGATATCTCAACTGAATTCCAACTGCGTGTATCCCCTTCGGGAGGTACGCAGAGATCAAGGTGTAGTCGAAGTCCCTCGGGACATTTTCATGACTCACCACACCAGCTAGAGGTGGGATATAATCGAGCAGGATATATAGGATGAGATTCGCATTCTCCAAGTCATCATGATGCTTGGTCCATTTCTCTGTCATAGCTTGGGATGGTCAAGATCCATGAGCAGTCGATGGGGATGCTTGCACTCCTCTCATCGATGAGGCTTGGGCTCCTGTAGACATGAACTTCTCAGCCATGAGGTCTATGAGGATCTATTTGATGGATTTATCTACTTCGTTGAATTCACCCAACATGCAAGCTCAAAATCCGGTATCTCAGGTTAGTGATCAAATACTCGATGTAATATAATGAGTGGCAAGATCTCAATAGGCACTGTGCAAAAACAACTAGTTCTCAATGGGCTCAAATAATCACAATTGGAAAAAGTGTTCTCGGTGAAATGCTTGATGGGATAACTAGACAACGTTGTAACAGAATCCTCCAATGGGAAAGAATGCCTCAATCAATGCAATTCCATCCATTATGGCACGGTCCCAATGATCTAATGGCAATCTTTCGGGCCATAACTGCAGTTCAAGTCATTCTGTAGCGGCAGGCTAATGGTCGGGATACCTCCAATGGTCATATTTCTTCACCATGGTGAAGTGCCAATCTTCTCCATTCTGATATCCCGACGAAGTTCCATTTTTTCAAACCTTCCTTCTATGAAGTCCTCCCTGGAACTTCCTGTAACTTTTCTAACTTTGCTTTCTTCTTGCTGAGTTTTCTAGCTTTCTTTCCTGAAATCTAAGTCACTATTTTCCTCCTTCCATTATCATTCTTATCTCCTCTTGGAATAGTAACTTTTCACTGTTGTGGGTCATTCAAGGGTTCTAAGATTAACACTTCTTCTCTTTCTGGGGTAGGTTCTCTACACTCTTGTACATGCAGGTGTTTCAAGTATTCCTGTGTTCTTTCAACTTCGACATCTAGGTGTCTGGTCCTTAGTAGCTTTAACCGGTCCTCTTATTCTTCTAGTAAGTGCGCTATTCTCCTAGCCATGAAATATCTTAGTTTTTTTTTTTTTTTTTATGTTGTAGATCCTCCTCTTCTTGTTTCCTTTGTGTCTGATCTTTTTCAATCCAGGTTTTTCCTAGCAAAATAGAAAATGGGGCACTGTTCTAAACAAATTTAATGATCTCAAATTATTTCTCTGTCGAAGTTCCCTGAGCACTCATAGTTGTCTGGGTAAGTCTTCCACATAGGGTTATTATATTTCCTCTAAATAATCCTATTCCTCCTAATGAAAGAACCTGTTCGCAGCCAATTCAATTTTTTCTATTGTCCTATAAGCTGCCTACACTTATGTCTTCTGAACTTCAAATTGTCATCGCATTTTGCAAATAGATGATATTTTCATTTCTTGCGACACTTGCAAATTCATCTTCATTTAGTTTTCACGACTATAAGCATGAAAACTCCTCCATCGTTATCTGAACTGTCATGATATTTTTATTGATATTTTGAATGGCACTTACCTTTGGATTATTATTATGCGGCTGAAGGGATTTTCGAATTATGCCTATTTGGACATTCTTTTGTTTTTTTTAAATAAACTGGTGGAACCTGTTATATTATCAAAAAGCAAGAGTATACAGTGACGAGTGGTAACACCAGCTGTCCTGCCTGAGTAGGAAACTGGGACAACTAGGTTTCCTATGCCATATGCAATTCAGTTATCAAAAAATACATTTGCGCGCCCTCCCTAAGGGAAACCAGGGCGGCAGTGCCATCAAGTTTCAAAAAAGTGATCATGTCTAACCAAAAGGGAACTGTGACAGACTAACTAAACCGAAATAACATAAAAAACGTCTAACTAGAGCCCCTGCTGAACTGTTTGCTCAAGCTCGCTCGCTTGTAACCCGCCCGACGTTAACCTGTTGGAATCTAGTACTCCTGTGCGCATGTTGGGCACTGCTTCTTCGGAGCATTCTTTGAGAGTGCTTCAAAGAGCATGTCTATCCGTTGATCTAACCTGGCTAGAAGAAAGGCCAGGTCGTATAGCATGTTGTGAAGCTCAAAGACGAGTGGTAGGTGCCATAGTTCTGAGAAGGTGGCCTGGTCCATCCGTCCCCTGTCGCCAGAGGTCCTCGTGCTAGAGTTCTTTGTTGTACCTGCGCTGGAGTCTCCTGGTGTTTGAGGCGGTGTCCACTTATCCCCCACCCGATCTTTGGTGTCGCCGAGTGTTTCTTCCTCTTCGAAGATGCAAGGTGGATAGAGGTCCTTCTCTGCGACACTGTGTTTCCCCAGGTGTGCTTCAGGCTGTGGCCTACGCTATTCTAAGTGTACAATGGGAGGGTGACTTTGCATTGCCTCCTCGAGGCTAATTTCTTCAACAATTTCCATGGGAGGCGACCAAGGACTTCTTTTCCGTTGAATGGATGCCAATGTAATAGATTTTTCAAATTGTTGTATGCGTTTTCGTCGGGATTTAGCCCTGTACCAGGCTACCCCTCGGCACGACTTGCCTCTGAGCCTAGGCATGGTGGAAACCCCTGGAGGACTGGGTATGGGGGGAGGTCAGAGTGGCAGGTCGGCTTCTTCCTTTACTATCCTGGCCTGAGGTCGGAAATACCGCTCAAACAGAATGAGCTCTGCGTAGGGCCAATACATCTCTCCCCTGTCTCTTGTCACTATAAAATCCCATAAAACTTTGCTCGCGATCGCCATTAACACTAGGTCAATAGTGCTCTATCACCTGGTACCTCTCTCACGCGCAAGAGGGCTCATCACTTTAAGGTGGCTGGTGCAAGCCATAATTCAATTAATCAACGGTGGGATTGCACCAGTTGATGCCATAAATTGGCGTCCCGACAGCCTCCCGCGTGTCCTTGTTTGAGCGCGTGGTGTTGGGTATGTGCTATATTCTTTGCACGAGTAGTAGTGTCTGAGCGCCTGCGCCGGGCACGCAGGGGGGTAAGAGGGGGGCGGAGCCCCCCGCACGGGGGTTCGGGGGCAGCGCCCACGATTTTTTTTTTTTTGGGCCAACATATTTTCGCCGGTTTTGGGCCGACATATTATCGCCGGGCCGACATATTTCTGGGACCACATGATATTAGGTGGTTTTCGGCACATGGTTTTTTCCGATGGTTTTCTATTTTCGGTTAAGGAATTAGGGTTTTGGACTAATCCAGGTCATTGGGTTAGGGTTTTGGATGCCGCTGGCTCCTATATGTATATTGTA
>ML778297.1:29080-62755 GCA_009831015.1 Picea engelmannii | reverse complement strand
TGGTAAAGCATTGAGCATGTATATTTATATTCTTGGGACTTGCCTAGTCATTGAATTGCATAGGGGTCATGGTTTATTTTGTTTTAATATATGATTTGATCCTTATTGTTATTATTTCATAGCTCTTGGCTTGTCAATTTTATAAATATCGATTGTCACAATGTTTTAAAACTTTGATTACACACTTATACGATGGCACATGTTTAACAAGTGGGTTTGATTTTATGTTGAATGACATTGGTTTGAAAAATTATAGTTATTTATGTGTTGGCATATCACTCACTGTTTGATCCTTTTGTTGGTCGAATGATATGGTTTTGAACTATGCTATGATTGATTGAACAGATGATTAATTTGTCGGTTGTACTTTTTCATAACTATTATGCATGGCGGTGAATAACTCCACCACCCTCGCATGTGCACATTAATGCTATCCCCTTTGATCGTTCATTGTGGTTAGACCGAATGACTCTGCTCCTGTGCGTTGGTGTATTTGAATAAAACCCTTACCATGTGCTCACACCATGGCTCCAGTCAAGAGGGCTGAACCTAATGGCAACCAGGCTCTGTTGATGTTCGAAAGTACCCACAGTGACCTTGAAGACATTGGGTGGCTCCCATTTATACAGAAATTTGAGGGTTTTAACCTCTGCGCTGCTAGAAAATTCGCCATGACCTTTGATGGCTGTCGAGCCAAGGTCGGCGATGTTCAATTGGAAATTGACGAGCAATTTATCAGTCTTGCTACGAGTTTGCCTACCACTGGACAACGATGGTCCAAGAACTGCAAAGTAGAGGAGGTCCCTTGGAAACTGCTCTTCCAGTCGCGTAAAGTTATATATTGCGATAAAGGTTTACCCGTCACCATGCTTAAACAACATTGGCATGATTTATTGATGATAATCAAACAGTTTATCACCTACGAGGGTCAGTATGGGTTTGTTTTCTTAGACCACCTACGTTTTATTATGGTTTTTATGGGTTATCAGCTCAATATTCCCTATTACTTTCATAGAAACCTATTTAAAATGTCAAAGAAATACAAAAGGAACCAGGATGATAGTAGCCTTTTTCATTATGGGTTGGTTAAGATTATTGTTTTCTGTCATTTGGGGTTACACGGAGACTGTTGGAACAATTTTCTTACTCGGAATGATTTTGAGGATTCAAACCCACCGCAGGTTGACAAACCTGTGGTGAGGGAGGACAAGTCTGTACCCCTGGTACCCTACAACATTATGTTACCTAAACCCTTGCTTGACTCACCTATCGACCTATCCCATACTGTGACTAAGAACACTGAGACTTTGAGCAAGAAGCCCAAAGCCAAACCTACTGCAAACGCCAAAGAAAAAAAGAATGGCCGTCTAATTTCTCGGATGGCGAGGAACAAGCCAAAACCTCCTGTCAACCCTGACCCTATCGTGTTGAGTGAAGACAACGGTCGTGAATTATAAGTTGGCATAGTTTGAGCAGACTCACAGGTATGTTTTGATATCGCTTGTTTATATAACGAATTCAAATTATTTGAATAGCTCTGATTACAGCATGGATTTGCTCTGTCACACTGTATGCATTCTATACATAGTTATGTTTTGACTAAATGGAATTTGGTTTTCTCGGTTTAGCTTCGATTGGATTTTCATCGATTTGATTGGATCTTGGTGTGGATTTGATTGGTTTAATTTAGCTAAAACGGATGCTCTGTTGCTAATTGAAGTCATTTGTATCTATTATAGACACAAGTTGTTTCTCATGTTTCAATTTTTAAACACAATCACATTTCGGTTCAATTTAGTTATAATGTATCTGATATGATTGGTAATAATGGTTAGTTGTTACGGTTTTATGTTCCATATGATTTTTGACCAACAGGAATACAATTCGGATTATTTTCGATGTGATTCTGTACACATTCAACCGAATCGTGAATAGATATGATTCATAACAGTTATACCCAGCCGGTTAATTCGCATTGGTTTACTCGACTATGTTATCAGTTGGATTCATATTGCAATGATATGCTGTTTGAATTTGATTCGAAGAACATTGACTGTATCCAGATTCATGATTTGTTTCTATAATTAAACTCAGTCGTGATTTGTTTTGATTATTTTCCCAGTTGATAATTATAACCTCTGTTGATTCTATTAAAGATTGTGATCATGATTTATCGGTCCTTTCTATTGCCTGTGCAAGGATCAATCACGAAATAGGTTGGGTCGATGCTGTTATGTATGATTTTGTTTACACATAATCAAAACAGTCTTTCTATCTTTACATTTGATTGAACGATATGAATTTGTGGTTATATCATTATAGATATGACAAATGGGAAATGGTTATGTTGGATTAGATCGTATCACATACGACATGACTCATTATTGATTTTATTTGGATATGAAACAGTCTTGTTACTGTTTAACCTGATTTTATGGTAAAAGAAAAACAAAGTATTCTTACCCCTATTTTCGTTTGAATCACTTTAGATTATGTTTAATATTGAATGATAAAACCATTTGAATCTTGAGTGATTCGTTTCAAATGATCATTGGAAGAAAATTGGTTTTAATTATTTTAAAGATATTTGATTTGATTTCGATTCTGGTCCTGTATGTTATTTTAGACTAGCTACAGAATCAGATGATTCTGTAGCTAAGTCTGTAAGATTAGATTTTTATTGTTTTGTTAATAAAACATCTTTATAATTTGTTATTTTTGGTCTATTGCATATGAATTCGAAATTGCAGTGGATTTGATGAGCAGTTAGGGGATATTTGAAATATTCTGATGTCATTTTAGTTTCCTAGTTTAGTTGATTTTGGGATATCTCCCAGATTATGTAAAACAATTTGATATTATCCACAGGGAGGTTTTACCCTGTGGAGAGACATATAAATACCTATCATTTTTGTAATAATGATCATCCTCATTTGTGGGAGAACAAGGATATGGAATTTCAATACAGACTGAGACAGAATTTGATGTTTTGTTACAGCTTTAGCTTCTCATGATATCAATATTTTGTTTCATGTTATGTGTATCGATTTGTATTGGGTTAACGACTACTTTAGCTATCTTAATCTTGTGCAAATGATATAATTCAATCACTATAATCCATATCCGGTTTCTTCTAGCATTTGAAAGACATAGCAATTTCTTGATTTCATTTGTGAAGCACAGGTTTCTCTTCTTCATTGATTGGATCATTAAGTATAAGTTTTTGCATAACAGGTTTCCCTTATTGCAGAGATTTATAAATCATATAATTGTTATGATATTTTATGTCTTGTTTGTCTTGTAAATAAACTCAAAGAGCAGCGCAACCTATCATTTACGAGAAGCCTTTGGATCATATGGTGCGAGTTTACTTCCTCCGACCAGCTTCGAAGTCATCATACACAAGACAAATTGGGAGCGTTTCCAAGTCAGTTTGACATTTATTTGTTTAGTATATTTGTTAGTATTTTTAGTTAGATATATATGTTTAGTATATTAGATTGTTTAATTTCAGTAAGTTTTATTTCTTATTTATAAAATATCAACAAAACATATCTCGCTGTCTTAGGGAAGAATATAATGAGTTTTGCAAGTTTTAATTAAATCTGTAGGTTGTTTATAGTGTACATTTGTGAATAAGTAATATTGCAGCTGGTAATTAGATAGTTGATTTAAGTTATTATAATATTAATTAGTAGATTGTATATAGAATAGTTAGTAGTTTAGTTTAGTTTTATTTTAATTTGTTTAATTAGTTTAGTTTGTTTTATTTATTGTTAGTTAATTTAGTTTGTTTTATTTAGTTTTAGTTAGATTAGTTAGTTTAGATTAGTTTTATCTTTGGTTCTCTTAAAGACCTTAGAGCAGCCAAAAGAGCCACTAAACCCATCAGGGTGGTTCATTCCAAATGGCTTGGGTTATTAGACAACCCTGAACCAGCTCCACTCTCTCAGTTGATGGACGGTCAATTTCTCTCATCAACAAATGGTGCTAGAAGGAGGGCCTGAACTTAATTAATGGCATGAGGCGGTCTCAAGACTCCCCCCCCCCCCCCNCTAGAAGCCATTCACTTGAAAATATTCCCCTTCAAACAACAACTACTTCAACCGACGATCCTCAGATCACAGTTGAGCCAACAACCCCTAATCCTACACATGGTGAACTACAAGAAATTGTACGCCAATCTCTTATAAAAACACATAGTGCCTTAGCCCGTCTTAGGCAGCCAAACCGTCCTTGGGGTCAACCTTTAGACTTCTATGATATCAGAGAACAATTAGGTGACACTAACCTCATTGTGAATCCTTAAGATCCAATCATAAATCCTACTGCAGGAGGATCTAGGATACCTCCTTCACCACCTCCCTCATCTTCTTCCTCTTCTGGAGGAGATTCCTCTTCAGATGAAGGAAATTCACCTTCTCAGCCTTCCACACCCACTAGCCCTATGGAAAATCAGAACAACCTTGCTAGACCCTGGCTTGATCAGGATGCTGTAGCTGTACCTGGAGCCCAACACCCTTTGCCTAAGCACCCAGAGAAATGGCTTCCCAAGTTCGATCCCAATTGAAAACAAATAACTGAAGATCATATCAAAAAATTTATGTTAGCCATTAGACTCCGTAATGTTGAACATGAAGACGTTGTCTGTAGGTTGTTCCCTTACACTTTTGAGGGTAATGCATCCACTTGGTACTTTTCCCAACAACCCCATACCATCGTGTCTTGGGAAAAGTTTGAGTCGTGCTTTTTGGAGAAGTTCGGAGACGGTAAACCTCCGGAAGTCCTGGTCATGGATCTTTCTAGCTTAAGAATGAACCCAAAAGAAAAAGTTAAAGACTTTAATCAAAGATTCTTAACACTTAAAAACCAAATCCCTGCAGATTCTATGCCTACTGAAAGTCTTATAATAGCTTATTACACTAAAGCTCTACATCAAAGTATAGCTATATGGGTTAAACGATCAAAGAAAACTATGTTGTTATAAGCCTTCGAAGAGGCTACCCAGATTGAAAAAGACATACTTAGCCTTAAGGACTCTTCTAGCAACGAAAATGAGACTGTTTCTTCTTCCAAAAATAAGATTGAAATTCTCCCCAGACCCACACAAAGCAAAACACAACCTGAAAGCTCTGATTTGGAAAATTTAACTAAAGTTGTACAAAAATTGTCTAATCAAGTTATAGATTTAAAAAGGTCAACTGAAGAAGCTTCCTCGAGTAAAGGACCCTACAAACCTCCTTTCCGAAAACCTTTTCCTACCAACCGAACTAATCCAAACCCCGAAGGCTTGAACCTAGAAAGTTTGCAATGCGCTCTCCAGACAATTCTATAAGCCCAAGATAACTTGATGCCTCCTGAAATTCCTCAGGAAGAGGTTGAACAGGAAACAGTTCAAGAAGAAGAGTCTTCTCCAAACATCTTTGGACACTTCTCGGATAGCATCTTCCAAGCTAACTTCGAGACGGTTCACCCTTACAACACTAGGAGTAAGACAACAAACAAACCTCCTGTCGAGAACACTACAACTTCACCTCCAAAGCCATCTAAATCAGTAGAAACTAAACAGAGTAATGTCAGCCCTAAATTAGATTATGATGTTGTTGAAGATATTAAAAAATTAAGGGCTAACATTTCTATTTATGAGTTATTGAAGTTCCCATTTTTGTTACAGAAGATGTTGCAAAATATTTCAGAAAATGGCAAGAATGGTAATTCAAATGGTAATAAGGTTGTGCAAAGCAAAGTCCCGCAGAAGACTTCCACTAAAAATAATCCTGATTCTCAAGATAAAGGAAGCCTTCCTGTAACTCCTATAAATAATGTAAATAATGTAAATAAAGTAGCATTAGAGACCGCGAGTAAGAAACCACAAGCTACCACTCTTAGTACTCGCAAAAATGTACCTCCTTTTCTTTTAACTTTCGAAATCTTCAACAGAAATGTGCATAATTGTATGGTTGACTCAGGAGCATCATCAAATGTGATGCCCTGGTCTGTCTGCCAAAAGATTAATGCTGAAGTAGAACCATCTACTTTGAAAATCATACAACTTGATCGAATAGATGTTAAAGTTATAGGCGAACTAAAAAATGTATTGATTAGATTATCGTCTAACCCAAAGGTTCATCAGGTTATTGATATAATTGTGGTGGATATTCCAGAAGTGTATGGTATGTTTTTGAGCAGGGACTGGTCGGAGCAGCTACATGGTTACTTCGCAACGGACTGGTCTCATTTATGGCTTCCAGAAAACGATAAGCCCAACAAGATCAGGTTGAATCGTGAGCGTTACCTCAAGTTCACGGTCACATATTTGAACGACCCCAAAGAACCATACTCACCTCCTGCTGATTCGCCTGAAGTCCAAGGGATGGACACCTTCTTCGAAAATTTCATGGTTGAAGTTTCACCTATCAACAATCCAGAACAGCAGTCCGAGATCATAGCATATGTGCAACCAATAGCTTCTACACAATAGTCCCATGAGCCCAATGGAAATCAAATTTGGTCTCTATATTTTGACGGTTCCAAGTCTAAAGAAGGAGCTGGTGCAGGCTGCATCATTATCGATCCGGCAGGTAACAAGACATTAATGGCTTGTAGACTAGAATTTGAATGTACTAACAATACCGCAGAATATGAGGCTTTACTGCAAGGTCTTAGAAAAGCTCTGGACATGAATATTCAAAATCTGGTTGTATTTGGCGACTCTGAAATAGTGGTTAGACAGGTAAGAGACTCTATACACTGTCTTTCCCCGCATCTCAAAAGTTACCATTCGGAGGTATGGAGTTTAATGAACAATTATTCTGCTTTTAATATAAATTCCATTCCTAGATTAAATAATGCTGAAGCAGATCTACTAGCTAATGTAGCCTCTAAACTTATTCCTGCAGAAGGCTTATCCCCAAATGCATTCTCCATGGAGCTATTGTTTCGACCATCTGTTCCTGACAATATTACAAACTGGAGAGTATTTGACGATGATCAAAAAATCATTAACTTTCTTCACATGGAAGAAACCTTTCAAGGCGCAGTGATAGATGAACGCACACACAACGACAATTTGCATGACTTTACGATAATACCTAATATGAAATCTCCCGAAGCTCTATCGAACATGGTAAATTACATACCCAAATCTGTTGTTAGATTAGAAAAGTTTTATGATTTTGAAGATAAATTTAAAAAGACGGTCAATTGTAAAACCAATAGTTCCTCATTGTCTTATGAAAAAATCAATTTAGGGATTAGTGAAAATCCTCAATGTATCAATTTAGGCTTGGGATGTTCTAGACAAGAAAAAGCTGCTTTTGTTAAATTATTTAAATTATTTAAGGATGTCTTTGCATGGACATATGATGATCTTAAAACGTTCGATCCTAATATTATACAACATGTCATCCCGATGAAACCCCAAACCTTACCATTCCAACAGAAATTGAGGAAAATGCACCCTAAACTTGAACCGAGCGTTAAAAAAGAATTGAATAAACTCCTAAGTGCTAAAATAAATTTTCCTATTAGACACACTCAATGGGTATCCAACCTTGTCCCAGTTCGGAAGAAAAATGGGGAAATTCGACTTTGCGTCGATTTCCGAAACCTCAACAAAGTGTCTGACAAAGACAATTATCCTGTCCCACCTATGGAACAGATCCTTCAACAAGTATATGGTTCTGAGAGGCTATCCTTACTAGATGGTTTCTCTGGATACAAACAAGTCTTGATGTCTCCGCCAGACCAACTAAAAACTACCTTCTGTACCCCGTGGGGCACTTATGCTTATCGCAAAATTCCCTTTGGATTGATTAATGCTGGTGCTACCTTTCAGAGAGCAATGGACATTACTTTTCAAGGCTTAATCAATCACTCCGTAGTAGTTTACTTAGATGATGTGACCGTTTATTCTAAGAACAAAGATGATAATCTAACTCACTTATGAGCCGTTCTACTACGATGTCGTAAATACGACATCTCCTTGAACCCCAAGAAGTCCATCTTTGCAGTAGAACATGGTAAATTACTAGGATTCATTGTGTCTAGTGATGGGATGATTATTGACCCCGAGAGAACTCAAGTCATCGCTAAACTTCCCCCACCTACCTCCAAAAAATCCATGCAGTCTTTCCTAGGCCAGATTAATTTCGTGAGAAGATTTGTCCCCAGTTTCTCCGAAATGGTCAAGCCTCTCCAGAACCTGATTAAGAAAGACACCCAATATCACTGGGTACCCACAAAAAACCAAGCTTTTAATGCCATAAAGAAGGCCATAATAGATGCTTCGTCTCTCATGAGACCTGATTTCTCTCAAGACTTTGCACTCTATACTTTTTCCTCTGAATGTTCCTATGCCGCAGTCCTAACTCAGAAGAATTCTGAGAACAACGAAGTACTCATCGCCTTTATGAGCTCTACCTTCAAAGGTGTTGAAATCAACTACCCAGTGGTCGATCGGCAAGCCTACGTTGTTTTCAAAGCAGTAAAGCATTTCCGATCCTATCTTTTGAAGTCGAGGACGAAAGTCATTGTTCCTTACCCTGTCGTAAGGAACTTGTTAGTGCAAAAGGAGTTAGGAGAGAAGAGAGCCAACTGGGTCACCTCCTTGCAGGAGTATGAATTAGAGATCACCCCAACACAGATCGTGAGAGGCCAAGGGTTGTGTAAGTTGGTTGTTGATTCAGAAATAGGACAGCAAGAAGATAGTGATACGTCAAACCTAGAACAACGCGATCAAAGTTTGATTTGTTGCACACAAAACCTCGTAAGTCCTTGGTACGACGATATTAGATATTGTCTTGAACACGGATCAGCACCCCGTCACCTTGACCCCGCCAAAAGAAGAGCGTTGAGACTAAAGTCTGCTTCCTTTCATCTAGTTAACGGTATACTGTTTCGTCAGAATTTTGACAGTGTACTAATGCGTTGCCTCGAAAAAGATGAAGCAGAAAAAGTCTTGCTTGAATTGCATGCAGGAGAAGCTGGTGGTCACTTTGATGGAGACACTACTACTCATAAGGTTTTAAGAGCCGGTTACTACTGGCCTACGCTTTTTAGGGATGCCTATGCCTTGTGTCATAAATGCATCATCTGTCAGAAAGCATCAGGGCGGTTGCAAAAACCAGCCTTCCCCTTGCAACCTGTCTCAGTAGATTCTCCTTTCCAGCAATGGGGCCTTGATATCATAGGTCCTATTAACCCTCCATCCTCACAACAACACAAGTATATTGTGATAGCCACTGACTACTTTACTCGATGGTCTGAAGCTGTTGCGCTACGAACTGTCAACACCAGTCAGGTAATTGCCTTCCTAAATTCGTATGTCATCACTCGTTTCGGTATCCCTGATTGTCTAGTCTTTGATAATGCTTCATAATTTTCTTCTCTTGAGATGAGTGAGTTCGCTTTGGAGAAAGGAATAAAGCTGAAGTATTCTGCTAGTTATTACCCCCAGGGAAATGGCTTAGCAGAATCAACCAACAAGAACTTGATCAAAATTATCAAGAGAACCGTGGCTGAAAATCACAAGAACTAGCACAATGCACTACTGAATGCACTATGGGCTGACAGGGTAACACCCAAAGCCACTATAGGTAACTCCCCCTTTTTTCTTGTTTATGGCAGAGAAGCCATTCTGCCGCCTCACATTCTTCTTCCTTCACTTCAATTGTCACAAAAGATCCAAGAAGAAGATTGTCCCCCTTTAGAAAGCTGCATTAACACTTTGATGAAGTTAGAAGAAGTAAGAACCCAAGCTAAGCGTAAATTAGATCAACATCAACAATCGATTAAAAGCTGGTTCGATTCTAATTTTGCTTCTGATAGGAATTTTGAAGTAGGCGATCTCATTTTGAAGTGGGACAAACCACACAAAGGAAAGGGTGAGCACACCAAGTTTCAAAAATTATGGCTTGGGCCATTTTTAATTGCTGAAAAGTTGGGTCCTAGTTCCTTTCGATTACAGAATCTTGAAGGGCAGCTTGAAACCTACCCAGTGAATGGCCAAGCCCTGAAAAGATACTTTGCATGATAACTACCCTTGTATTTTATGTATATATTTTTACTTTTATTTTACTCTTTCATTTTCTTTATGTTTGATTTTGATTTTGATTTATCAGTTTTCATGTTTTTTTTTTAACAATTCACATACATGTGCACTGAGCTATTCAGACAAAGACGATAAGAGATTTTCTTTGCTTAAATAACTTTTGAAAAGTTTGTACAAACATCAGTGATAGATTTCTGAAATTGATAATCTGTGTTGGAAAATTCTGTTGTTTGAAAGAAGTTTACTGATTTCAATCTCTGAGCAAAGTTTGTCATGATCATCTATTATCTTTTTACGCTGTCCCTTTTTCGTAAAGGAATGACTCAAAAAGACATCCCCCTGTCATAGGAAGTTGTTTTAGAAATAAAACATCTCTGGAGCTGAATAAAGGACAGTGCTAAAAATTCTGATGAGGTCTGAAAAAATATGTTAAAATATTAAAATTTTCAGCGTCACCCCGCTCAGCTATATATCTACAAAAGAAAAACAAAATAAAATATGAATAAGAGCTATGGGAAGTGCTTGTAAACCCACCGGGATGCTGAACAGGTCTGCTGGCAGCGGGTAAATGCATGCATGGCACCAAGACAACTTCGTCGGGGTACTGAACAGGCCTACTGGAAGCGAAGCAATGTCGGGTACATGAAAATTTGTAGAAAATATGAGAAACCTCTTTAATGTCCTTTATTCTGATCTAGAACTTCTTGACAGGATACAGATGTCAGAGTGGGTTAAATGGCAACCCTGTCAAGTCTATGGATGCCTGCTGGCAACAGTGGCCATGCAAACAGTATTGAAGATTTTATCATTAATATCGTGACTTGTTGATCTTAGGACTGTTATTAGTTTTCATGTTTTAAAACAATGCTTGAAAAGATGGTAAATGATGATGTTTGTACGATTTTCTAGTTGTTGTTTTTGAGTTGAAATTTTCTTTGCTGTCCTCATCCGAATTTATTTCTTTTGACAGAGATAACTGCTTCTACCAGTGTGTCGCCATTGTTGGAAGCCAATTCAATTTTTTCTATTGTCCTATAAGATGCCTACACCTATGTCTTCTGAACTTCAAATTGTCATCGCATTTTGCAAATAGACGATATTTTCATTTCTTGCGACACTTGCAAATTCATCTTCATTTAGTTTTCACGACTGTAAGCGTGAAAACTCCTCCATCATTATCTGAACTGTCATGATATTTTTATTGATATTTTGAATGGCACTTATCTTTGGATTATTATTATGTGGCTGAAGGGATTTTCAAATTATGCCTATTTGGACATTCTTACTTTGATTGCATAATTTGATTTTATTAAACCGGTAAAGCATTGAGCATGTAAATTTATATTCTTGGGACTTGCCTAGTCATTCAATTGCATAGGGGTCATGGTTTATTTTGTTTTAATATATGATATGATCCTTATTGTTATTCTTTCATAGCTCTTGGATTGTCAATTTTATAAATATCGATTGTCACAATGTTTTAAAACTTTGATTACGCACTTATACGATGGCGCATGTTTAACAAGTGGGTTTGATTTTATGTTGAATGACATTGGTTTGAAAAACTATAGTTATTTGTGCGTTGGCATATCACTCACCGTTTGATCCTTTTGTTGGTCGAATGATATGGTTTTGAACTATGCTATGATTGATTGAACAGAGGATTAATTCTCCGGTTGTACTCTGTCATAACTATTATGCATGGCGGTGAATAACTCCACCACCCTCGCATGTGCACATTAATGCTCTCCACTTTGATCGTTCATTGTGGTTAGACCGAATGACTCTTCTCCTGTGCGTTGGTGTATTCGAATAAAACCCTTACCATGTGCTCACACCATGGCTCCAGTCGTGAGGGATGAACCTAATGGAAGCCAGGCTCTGTTGATGTTCGACAGTGCCCGCAGTGACCTTGAAGACATTGGGTGGCTCCCGTTTATACAGAAATTTGAGGGTTTTAACCTCTGCGTTTCTAGACAATTCGCCATGACCTTTGATTGCTGTCGAGCCAAGGTCAGCGACGTTCAATTGGAAATTGAAGAGTAGTTTATCAGTCTTGCTATGGGTTTGCCTACCACTAGACAACGATGGTCCAAGAACTGCAAAGTAGAGGAGGTCCCTTGGACACTGCTCTTCCAGTGGCGTAAAGTTATATCCCGCGATAAAGGTTTACCCGTGACCATGCTTAAACAGTGTTGGCATGATTTATTGATGATAATAAAATAGTTTATCACCTGCGAGGGTCGGTATGGGTTTGTTTTCTTACACCACCTACGTTTGCTTATGGTTTTTATGGGTTATCAGCTCAATATTCCCTATTACTTGCATAGAAGCTTGTTTAAAATGTCAAAGAAATACAAAAGGAACCAGGCTGATAGTAGCCTTTTTCATTATGGGCTGGTTAAGATTATTGTTGTCTGTCATTTGGGGTTACACAGAGACTGTTGGAACGATTTTCTTACTCGGAATGATTTTGAGGATTCAAACCCACCGCAGGTTGACAAACCTGTGGTGAGCGAGGACAAGTATGTACCCTCGGTACCCTACAACATTCTGTTACCTAAACCCTTTCCCGACTCACCTATCGACCTATCCCATACTGTGACTAAGAATGCTGAGACTTTGAGCAAGAAGCCCAAAGCCAAACCTAATGCAAACTCCAAAGGAAAAAAGAATGCCTGTCTAATTTCTCGGATGGCGAGGAACAAGCCAAAACTTCCTGTCAACTCTGACCCTATCATGTTGAGTGAAGACTCCAACTCGGAAGTGGAGCGTTTATTGGCTAGTGAATACCCCTATTCTGAAGGTTTGTGTGCCGAACCCTCGTATGACTTTGTGTCGAACCTACCCCCTTTCCTACAGAACGACCCAAACTACCTAGGCATTAAGCTGCCTTGTGAAGCCCCTGGTCATTCATCCAAACCCTCTCCTGCTCTATCTCAATCTACAGTGCCATCCTGTGATCAATGTAGCTCATGGTTAGAAAGGTATTATAATGATGTGTCGATTCTACAGTCAAGAATTCACTCTTTGGAGGACCAGGTTGCATGGCTCACCAGTCAAAAGGCTAAGTTAAAAGCCACTGATAAGAAACAAAGGACGACAGGTTCCATCTTGTTTAAAAATGTGGAATCAGCTACAGCGGTCATGAATTCTAAGTTGGCATAGTTTGAGCACCCTCATAGGTATGTTTTGATATCGCTTGTTTATATAACGAATTCAAATTCTTTGAATAGCTATGATTACAGCGTGGATTTGCTCTGTCACACTGTATGCATTCTATACATAGTTATGTTTTGACTAAATGGAATTTAGTTTTCCCGTTTTAGCTTCGATTGGATTTTCATCGATTTGATTAGATCTTGGTGTGGATTTGATTGGTTTAATTTAGCTAAAATGGATGCTCTGTTGCTAATTGAAGTCATTTGTATCTATTATAGACACAAGTTGTTTCTCATGTTTCAATTTTTAAACACAATCACATTTCGGTTCGATTTAGTTATAATGTATCCGATATGATTGGTAATAATGGTTAGTTGTTATGGTTTTATGTTCCATATGATTTTTGACCAACAGAAATACAATTCGGATTATTTTCGATGTGATTCTGTACACATTCACCCAAATTGTGAATAGATACTATTCATAACAGTTATACCCAGCCGGTTAATTCGCATTGGTTTACTTGACAATGTTATCCGTTGGATTCATATTGCAATGATATGCTGTTTGAATTTGATTCGAAGAACATTGACTGTATCCAGGTTCACGATTTGTTTCTATAATTAAACTCAGTCGTGATTTGTTTTGATTATTTGCCCAGCTGATAATTATAACCTCTGTTGATTCTATTAAATATTGTGATCATGATTTATTGGTCATGTCTGTTTCCTATGCAAGGATCAATCATGAAATAGGTTGGGTCGATGCTGTTACGTATGATTTCGTTTACACATAATCAAAACAGTCTTTCTATATTTACATTTGATTGAACGATATGAATTTGTGGTTATATCATTATAGCTATGACAAATGGGAAATGGTTATGTTGGATTATATCGTATCACATACGACATGACTCATTATTGATTTTATTTGGATATGAAACAATTTTGTTACTTTTTAACCCGATTTTATGGTAAAAGAAAAACAGAGTATTCTTACCCCTGTTTTCGTTTGAATCACTTTAGATTATGTTTAATATTGAATAATAAAACCATTTGAATCTTGAGTGATTTGTTTCAAATGATCATTGGAAGAAAATTGGTTTTAATTATTTTAAAGATATTTGATTTGATTTTGATTCTGGTCCTGTATGCTATTTTAGACTAGCTACATAATCAAATGATTCTGTAGCTAAGTCTATAAGATTACATTTTTATTGTTCTGTTAATAAAACATCTTTCTAACTTGTTATTTTTGGTCTATTGCAGATGAATTCAAAATTGCAGTGGATTTGATGAGCAGTTAGGGGATATTTGAAATATTCTGATGTCATTTTAGTTTCCTAGTTTAGTTGATTTTGGAATATCTCCCAGATTATGTAAAACAGTTTGATATTATCCACAGGGAGGTTTTACCCTGTGGAGAGACTTATAAATACCTATCATTTTTGTAATAATGATCATCCTCATTCGTGGGAGAACAAGGATATGGAATTTTAATACAGACTAAGGCATAATTTGATGTTTTGTTACAGCTTTAGCTTCTCATGATATCAATATTTTGTTTCATGTTATGTGTATCAATTTGTATTGGGTTAACGACTACTTTAGCTATCTTAATCTTGTGCAAATGATATAATTCAATCACTATAGTCCATATCTGATTTCTTCTAGCATTTGAAAGACATAGAAATTTCTTGATTTCATTTGTGAAGCACATATTTCTCTTCTTCATTGATTGGATCATTAAGTATAATTTTTTGCATAACAGGTTTCCCTTATTGCAGAGATTTATAAATCATATAATTGTTATGATATTTTATGTCTTGTTTGTCCTATAAATAAACTCAAAGAGTAGCGCGGCCTATCATTTACGAGAAGCCTTTGGATCATCCGATGCGAGTTTACTTCCTCCGACCAGCTTCGAAGTCATCATACACGGGACAAATTGGGAGCGTTTCCAAGTCAGTTTGTCATTTATTTGTTTAGTATATTTGTTAGTATTTTTAGTTAGATATATATGTTTAGTATATTAGATTGTTTAATTTCAGTAAGTTTTATTTCTTATTTATAAAAAATCAACAAAACATATCTCGCTGTCTTAGGGCATAATATAATGAGTTTTGCAGGTTTTAATTAAATCTGTAGGTTGTTTATAGTGTACATTTGTGAATAAGTAATATTGTAGCTGGTAATTAGATAGTTGATTTAAGTTATTATAATATTAATTAGTATATTGTACATAGAATAGTTAGTAGTTTAGTTTAGTTTTATTTTAATTTGTTTAATTAGTTTAGTTTGTTTTATTTATTGTTAGTTAGTTTAGTTTGTTTTATTTAGTTTTAGTTAGATTAGTTATTTTAGATTAGTTTTCTCTTTGTTTCTCTTAAAGACCTTAGAGTGGCCAACAGAGCCGCTAAACCCGTCAGGGTGGTTCATTCCAAACGGCTTGGGTTATTAGACAACCCCGACCGGCTCCACTCTCTCAGTTGACGGACGGTCAATTTCGCCCGTCAACAGAACCATAGCAGGTTTTCCCAAAATTTCCCAAGTTCTTTCTGTCATGATATTCATCTGGGTTTCCTCATCCAGAACATAGTCTATGTCGAAGTCTCCTATTCTTGTTTCTATTCGCTCCTTCTCTTTTAATATCTCTGATAAGTTGATATCTTTGTGATCATTCAGGGTTTCTTTCATCTGTAATAATAGAGTCTCTGATTCTTTCTGGGGTTCTATCATATTCTTAGTTTCTTGGCCCATCTCATGGTTTTCTTGTCTCATATTCATCTTTTCAACTTTAGAAATCATTCTAGGGCAATCCAAAAATTGATGGTCCATAGGTTTACAACAAAGACAACTAGGACCTCTACCAGGGCAGTCCTTATCAAGATGTCCCAATCTTCTACAACTATAAAAAAGAGTTAATCTTCTCTTTCTTTTAAATGACCCCCAACCTTTCCTGTAATGCGCACTGGGATCATAGTAAATAACCTGCAAAAAATTATTTCTAGGATCCTGCATCCATTTGTTAGTCCAAACATTCTTTCTATGCATAGGAATAACATATCTTTCACTATTATTATCAGATCTACTCATATCCAATCTTTTTTCTTCTAGGTGCACCCTAGTTTTCAGACTAGGACAAAATCTATTAGACATACCTAGATCCATTCTTTCAAAAAAAAAAATTCACTTATCTTACCTTTCTCAGAGCACCAAGATTTAAGATCTTACCTCTTTTCTTCATATCAGACTTCTCTTATTGGCATGGAGCTTCACAAGTCAAGTAGAATAATGCGCACTACAACAACAGATCTATGCACATAGCTTTCTCTTTTCCTCAGTTATCAACAATCACAGTTTCAGGTCTTGACAACTGAACCACTTGTTGGCACAGGGGCAGACCCAAGGTTCAACACTTCAACAACACACCAACAAAACCCTAACTACCGACCCTTTCGGAAACACTTGAAAAGTAGATAAAGTCTCACTCGAGGTAGAGGCAGGGGTGGTTGCAGGACTCAAGTGTCTACAACCTAGCTAGGACACAGATCTGTAATTACAACACTAAACAGAGCACTTAGCAGTTAACATTTATTAGTATTTAACTCTTATTCACATCGCAGGTTGGAACCATAGTTACAGAGCAGCGTAGTATTCAACAAGATCTAATACATCCAAGCACTTATCATATAGAAATAGATCGGATCTAGTATTCATTCACATTAATAACCACTAAGATATTATATCAGATGCATCTAACATATATCATTGCACTAAGCATACATCACATCAATAACATAACAACTATAATGCACAAAGAAACCACAACACAGGATATACGTGGTTCACCCTAGTGTGGGGCTACATCCACCAACTCTTCTCTTCTTGATTGTCCTCTTTCAATCTTCCACAAGCACAGAGCCATAAGAACCCACTCTGCATAGGACAGGAGATCTGCGTGCACCTCGCGAGATCCTCCTTCTCCGAGCTAGGTTTAAGCACAAATCCTTCTTACAATTTGCACACAGGCTTCTTACAATCACCTTCACTTAGTTCTACAAGTTATTAACACATAGTATGCATGAAGCATCCATAATTGTTTTCACTTAGCTCACCAACCACATTACACATCTAGGTCTCTCTTACTTACATGGCCTAGCTTTCTATTTATACATTACAAAAGGGCCTAAACATGGGTAAACCCATGGGCCAACATCCCATACCCATTACATAGACCCTAAACCTAAAAATTCCCTAAGGGGCCGATATCCCATGATCTCCTCTTTGCCTTGTGCTTCACCTTCGACTAGATTGTTGAAGTCCCAAAATTGGTCAAACGTGACCAAGGTTCTCCAAAACTTGGTCGAGGGCCAACACAAACATATGCCAAGAACATGTGCCAACTGTGTACCAACCATATGCCTCTAGAAAACCATGTGCCTCAACTAAGTATCATATCAATCAAGTGTCTCAACTATGTCATCCCATACATCATGTACCAAAGTATATGCAAAACAAGAAATACCAATGATGTAATTTAGCCAAGTAATATCACCCACAAAGATATACCATCTATGAGTGCATCAACATTGCACTAAAAACATATCACCACATTTATCAAGAAAGTGTATCAACCATGCACCAAACCTCAACAATATGAAATACGATCAAGATGTGTTCCCATACATTTATGCCATATCAACCAAAAGCCATGTGCCAATGCTTCTAACAATGCACCAAAAGTGTATCAATCAAATCAACCATAGATCAATCTATGACTCATCAATGATGTACAATATAACCACCTCATCATATCATCAACTACATGTCCCAATATGTAGCTCAACCATATGCTAAATGCATGCACCAAGATATCCAACAAATGTGCTTCTAACAATACATCACAAGAAATATCAAGGGAACTCAAATATGTACTAGTCATGTACCCCAATAAATCTTCCTCAACCTCCATTCACTACAACAAATACTAAGAATCCAATAATACCTCTAGACATGTACTAAGAGTGTCTCAATATATCATTGACATCTCTATATAGAATCATCATGATATATCTCATAACCAAAGTGCCATAACTTCACTATCACAACCAACATTGTTCCTCAACAGAAAAAGCCTCAATCCATACTCAAGAGTTAGTATAATGTATCGAGGATAGACTTTTAACACTCAACCATATGTCATCACCATACATACATCAATTATGTATGCCAACATGTAATCATGAAAACCTGCAAAAAATCATGTTAGACCCTACAACAAACCATGTCAGACCCTACAACACAGAGTTATACCATTACACCAAGCTACAACTTATTTGCATAGCCTACTTTCCAAGGATTTTACCACATGTATGGAGCCTGCTATACAGACAACTCGCATATGTACATAGCCTATTTATAGGTCAGCTCGTGTATGTACGAAACTGTTACCAATGTAACCCATGTGTTCTTCAGAAGAAGTCAAGCTTGAGCTTGCCTTAGGGCTTCCATTCTGTTCAAAATTTTCAGTCTTCTTTACCCACTTCTGAAGGTGTCCCAACTTCTCAGAACTTGAGCTCTGAGCTTCCATATTTCCAATAGGTTCTTCTCTTCTAGACTCATGTGTTCTTCTAGTCATACTATATGAAACACTCCTCATGGATTGTCTTCTTGTGTTCCAACAATCCTGAGATTTGTGGCCAAATCCACTATAGCTGTAGCATCTCATGGTGTGATAATGAGCAACAATGTGTCCTACTTGATTACATCTCCAACACCTTAGGGTTTTATGAAATCTTTCATTATGTCTCCTTGCATAATATCCTCTTTCCAAAACTTTGTGACCATATTCATTACATGAGTAACAGTAACCATGAAAAACATTTTCATACCTTTTCTTTGGTGTCCATCTTGAAGGTGTCTTTCTTCTAAATTTTCTTTGAGGTGTAAATATGGCTTCTTGATGTCTTCCTTGCTTTGTTCTTTTGAAAGTTTCTTTCCCTTTTGTAGATGGTTGACTTGCAACATTGTTTCCATGTTTTGAGAATGAGGGACTTACCTCAAGCTTCTTTGAGGTACTTGCTTCAACATGTGTAGCTTCTTTGTTGTATCCAATAACTTATTTATCTTTTGGTGATCTTTGACTATCCAAGATTTCATTAAATATTGTTGAGCTATTCAAGAATTTGTTTGACTTCTCTACTTTCTTTCTAAGATCAACAAATTCAACTTCCAACTTATGACACGACTCTTCCTTTTCATTTACTTGATTCTTTATTAGTTCCTCTACCCTTTTGGCTTCATCAATTTGGGTCTTGACATGGATGTTAACTTCAATACTTTTTCTAATCTCATTATCTACCTTCTTATTTCTTCTATTTCATTCTTTAGTCTTTTGATCTCTTCTTCTTTTTCTTCTAATTGAGACCTTTTGCTTTCTTCTTGTTCCTTGAGCATTTTCTTCAGTTTAAAAATATGCTTTTGATTCTTTTCAAGAAACCTTTTAGTGTTCTAAAAAAGATAGCTATAGTCTATATAACTATGGTCATAGTTGTATTCATATAGACCCCAATCAACTTTCTTTTTAAGATTTGAAATTTCTTCTTCTACTCCTTCCATGGGATAATTATCTTCTGATTCTTCATAAACTATTTCTAGATCTTCTTCTTCACATGTAGAGAAACATTCAACATCATCACATTTAGAATTATTGCAATCAGAGGATTGTGTAGATTCTTTACCTTCATTGTTCTTTATGGAGTTGTCTTTAGTGTCTTCCTTTTTTCCTTGGTATGTCTTCTCTAGCTTTATCCATAGATCCTTGGCGGAAGTAAATTGTCCCATGCTTTCTTTGATAGAAATTGAGAGTCCATTGAAGATGGTCTTGAGAGCCAATGCATCATTCTTATTTTCTTCCTTTTGAGATGAAAACTTTGACTCATTATTCAAGGGAACTCATCCACCAATAGATGCTTTCCAAACACCTGCTCCTTTTCCCTTCAAATACACTTTCATTTCTATTCTCCATGTTGGATACTTTTCCTCATCAAGGATTGGAACTTCATCATCCATTTATGTGTCCATGGAACTCCTCCAAGATTTTTAAGGCTTGTAGTGAAGGCTCGCTCTTATACCAATTGTTGGACACACTATTCACACTAAGAGGGGGGGGGGGTGAATCAATGTAGGGATTGTTTTCACTTCCCTTTACAAAAAATCCTTAGTTAGCAATCACCATTTACTCATCAATTATTACTATCATTTATAACCAGTTGTATGTGAAGATATATCAACAACAATTAACAACAACATATATCATCAATAATCCATCACCACAAAGAACACAAGATGTATGTACAATTTTCTTTTTATTATGGACTACAATCCTTGGGGTTATCAGAAACAACTGAATAGAGTATCAACTCCACAAGAGAACCACCTTTGCAATGCAAGACTCAGCTTACACAACTCAGCAACAACTGAGAAGAGGATTCAATCCTCAACAGACACCAATCTGTCAACAGGTACGTGAACTGTTAGTAGTGAAACATGTGTATGTATGCACCCTAGCAATAATGCAGCCCGTATATGTACACGGTCTAGATCACAGTAGCTTGCATGTGCCTTCTAAACAACTAGGGTTTTCTCTCCTTGAAAAACTCATATCCTCTGCAGCCTTTCTGTCACATCCACTTCTACCTTTCACTATCTAATCTATACCATAACCATCTATGCTCTCCAACATCTTACTCATGCTCCTCAACCATACAATATGAATGTAACTCAATCATGTATTAGTAACCAGTATACTATGGAAACCATATCGGTACTGAAACATAAGAGTGTTTCTCACTCTATAAATCAACCAACATAAACCATATCACAACATCCATACCAAGAATGCCTTAAGCATTCGCCATACAATAGGCACAAGTATTCATCAAGACAACTAGGTAACCATAACAAAAATTCTATGGTAGATCAAGGCCCATAGAATGGAGATCTGGAACTTGCTTCAGACTTCAGGAACCTGGCACCAACTCACACTCAAGTCTCCATGATTTTCTCCAACAATACACACTCTGACCTCCTTCAACCCAAATTTGTACACACCCTACCTCATTGTATCCCACGTATGTCTGCGCTCTGGCTCACTGTAGCCCACGTGCTCCTTCATAAACTAGGGTTTCTGAACTTTCGAAACTTTTGGTGTCAATATCTCAGACTTACAAAAACTTTGATGTGTCCATGAGAACTTGCAATAACTCTCTTACCCAGAATAGATCTTCAATATATGCTCAAGAGAGATATCTTTACAAGAGACCCTTGCCTCTTATTTATGCTCTCCAAGTAGCTTCCTTAGAAGCATCCTCTAGGCCACTTTATCCACATATCCACTTTATCCATATAACCATTTGTCCACATAGCCATCTTTAAACAACTTTTTCCACTTATCCATTTTGTTCACATGGCCACTTGTCCACTTAACCCCCTTTCCTTGTTTTAGGGTTAACCCATTTATAACCACTTTCCATAATTAGAAAGTTCTCCATTAAATTTATTATTTAAATAATCCTCTTTGACTTCATTACTTCACTTTATTATTTAAATAATTTCTTCTTTGTAAATACTTTGACTTCTTTGACCTTTTGGGGCTTCTAGCTAACACATGAGGGTCCTCTAACTTCATAATTCCATAAATCTCAAACCACGAGGAGTTATGTGACGTTCCACATACCACCGGAAATGATATGACAAGCACTATTAATCTAGGATAATTTCACTAACAAATTCATTGATCTTAATCTCATTATTCCACAACTAAGCATGGGTTTTCTAACCATACTTCTAGGATAACTCAACAACAAAGCATCTTCCCATGAGGGCTTTCACCATAAGGGGACCACTTTGGAGTTCATCCATTTGTACTTCCTATAAACCATGACAAGACAATAATGGGTCATATTTACATCAATCCAACTTGAGTAACCCATGACAATACATCACTATGACATTGTCCCTTTGTCATTGATTCTATGCATGACTACATGATCCAATGATCAATACATTAATACATCCATCCATATATGCATCATATATCAATGAAAACAAATCAATCAATCTTCATCTATGCATAACTTCATTTATCAATGACTTCACTTGAC
Source organism: Picea engelmannii (assembly GCA_009831015.1). Lineage (NCBI taxonomy): Eukaryota > Viridiplantae > Streptophyta > Pinopsida > Pinales > Pinaceae > Picea > Picea engelmannii. Next base: position 40,373 of record ML778297.1, on the reverse strand, counting down.
ATCCATTCATTTACAAAAATGACAATACATACTTTATCAATATACTATGACAAGACATTGTTCCTTTGACATCAATGGAAACATGATCCAACATAAAAAAGGCACGAGGTTATGTTATTTATGAAAGTGTGTAGAGGAATAAAAATCCCATTTATTTTTTTCATGTGTGTATACTCACCACGTTTGGTTTGAATTAGAGCATCCTTTGGGACTAGTCCATCTTTGGGACAAAGACACAATTAGTGAAAGTTTTTTTGGGTTATTCAGATAATTTTCCTTGAATCTGATCAAACTTCTTCCAATTGTGATGGCCTAGGGACTTTGGCTGGCCTGAAATGCAGTCATTTTCGAAGGTGAATTTTTTTCTCTTAAATTTTTTCAACAATCATTGGCATTGTTGTCAATTTATAAGGGAGCAACACCTGTGGGGAATTCTTGGGTCTTAGAAGTTGTGGGTATCAATATGAATATGTCTTGGGGTTACTTTAATGAAGCCTATCAAGGGTGGAGATTAATTTTTGGTCTAGGGTTATGTTGGAAGTAGGCCAAAGTAGAAAGAAAGGCTATTTTGGGAAGAAAGACATGCACGAGGAAAGAGACAACTGGAAGGAAGAGAAAAACACATGCATGAATGGAAGACCTAACAACATTAGGGTTAGGGTTTTGTAATACATTGTAATGGTTGATGAGCCAGAAACATATAAATATAGAAACCTAGGTCTCATAGTGGGATCTGGAGTCAGATAGAGGAGTTGATAGAGCAGAGATAGAGAGACCTTTACGGAGTTTTGGAGGAATACTACTATAATCAAATATATTTTTGTAAGATATTGAGTTGTAGAGGAGCAAGGAGGGTAGATATTGAGGGTTAGATCGTAGGATGAGGAGCCTGGTGAAGGCTATTCCGCCTCATAATAGATCTCGACACAAGTGAGGATGAGTTGTAAAGTGCATGGTGTTGCAGTTTTGGAACTACCATAATAGAAGATCTTGAGAGCCAAATATTTGTGGACATATCCCAAGAGGTGGTGAACCATGGTAAAACCTATGTTATGTGATTAAATGCTTGTGTCTCTTTTATTGTTTATGACTATATATTAGCATACTAAATGGATGAGTTGATGATATTACATGCATAATAAAGAATGATAGTATATTGCTTCAATAAGTTAAATAGAACTCTTAGCGCAGACTTCTCAGATATCCACTCAATCCTGGACTGCAAACACCTGAGTATTGCAGTCACCCATTAGACTATCTCGGGTGAGACTGCACAGTGCACTCTGTGCATTGCGTTGCTTTCTAGTTTACCAGGAGGGATGATAGTTTTAGAGGCTTTGTTGGAACCCCAATAGACTTGAACTTGGGTCAATCATGTCAAAGGTATAACTCAGATACTAAACCAAAAAATGGTTCTGTTTCTAGTTGGAATAGTATAGGATTGAGTAGATGGGATCTATTGAAAATATTTTAAAAGATACGTAAGATTTGCGAAAGGCGGGTCAAAAGACTACTAAATCAGACAACAAGAAGGTGAGAATGCACCACTAGAAGGGGATGTTGATACCGTGGAATCCCACAAAAGAAAAGATCGAAAGTTGGCTGAATATAAAGGAGCTGGAGTTTGCGCAGAAAGATAACAGAAACCCTAGAGTAACACCGTGCAAATACCTTGAGAAGTATGTGTTTACTGATCTGCATGAAGTATGTTTCTATGATTTTCCACACTTATTGCAGGAGTGGATATTGAGGTTGAAGGATAACCACACAAAAAGTTGGATTTGACATTTAGAGTGGACCCCAATTCAGATTGAGCAGTTACAACAGGTGAATAACAAATTCACCCGTGCAGTAGAATTTTCACTTGACATTATTGTAGTAGGATTTATAACAAAATTTTCAATAGATATCGCAAAGTCGTACAATGAAATAGAGAAAGAGTTTCTATGAGGGCCTCAATTAAGGTATATTTTATCAATGTATACTTCTATTAAGATACTGCTATATAAAAAAGGTGTAATGATAATGGAGTCAGACAAATAAACTTCCCTGTGTGCATGGGGGAAGGGGGGAAGCACTGACATAAAGAGTTGAAATGGAAGGAAAAGTGGATAAAGGACAGAAGGAGGAAACCTTGGACCCAATCATGATGAACAATGACCATATCAAGTGGATAATGGTGATAGTGGGAAAGCCACATAGTGGAGTACCCTACCAATATAAGGTGAACACCAAGAAGAGATTCGTAGCCATGAGGGAAGGTTGGGAAAGTGATGAAGAGGAGGTAGAGGATCTCTGGGCTGTGGAGAAGATTGAGGAAATCCTACATGAAAAATATGAGAGGAAGAGGAGAGGTCCAAGAGCGAGAAGAGAAGGCAGAAATCCTATCCATATTAATGTCAGTGTGGAACCCATAAACCCATGTGCGAATAACACACCAAAAATAACACCACCATTTAGACAACCAAATTTCGGGAGAAGGAAGACAACATGAAGTACATCTACACAAGGAACAACAACTGGGGGAGCCAACTTAGGAAGCATTAGTCAAGTATCTACACTACGCAGAGGTAGTAGTACAACATTCAGGATGGTCGAACATGATCCCACCATCAGGTTACCAGAATTCAAAGGAGAAGCATCGAAGGACCAAGAAAAACACTTCTTTATTTGTGAGAAGATATGGGAAGAAAAACAAATCACAGATGAGGACACTAAACTTGCACAACTAGTGATTAAACTAAGGTATCATGCACTAGATTGGTGTATGAGTTTAGCTACAAACAATCCACCAGGGACAACTAGAATGATTGCGAACATCAAGAAATTACTGATACATGAGTTTCAGAAGCCGAGTTAAGAGGATCAGTACATGAATGAGATGATAGAAATTGGGCATAAATGAGGAGAATCCATATGGAAGATTGACCAAAGATCCAAGAGATTGAAAGGAAGGTTGAAATATCTCATGACATATATGCAGCACAGGCACATGTTCGTCAATTCACTATTACCACACTTGAAATATCCACTGCGACAACAAAATTTCCATACACAGGTCAAGGCTCTGCAAGTAGCCCTACAACTAGAAGAAAACCAATATAAGAAGACAGATCCAACCATCGAAGAGTTGAACGAGGATTTGAATAACTTAACGTTCCAGCCAAACCAAAACAAAAGTAAGGACAAAAGAGAAGTCATTTGGTGTACCATATGCAGGAAAGAAGAACACCACAAGAAAAAATGTCCAACATTCGCTCAATACATGGTAGCAGGAATGCCAAATCTGTTACCAACAGGAGGACTATGGTGAGAAATATGTAAGAAATCGGGCCATGATCCATATCATTGCCCAATGATGTAGAAGTACCAAACAGTCCCAAAGAGTTCATATTGTGATTTTCTCAAGTTAGTGGGCCATGATGACAAAGACTGTAGAACTATGGACTTGATGAGAGAGAGGACATTAGATGCATATAGGGTGTAGGCATAAATGATGACCGCGCAAGTCGCACCTTAGTTTAACCAAGTACCAACCCAACACAACATTGCGCAACAATAGTATAATATTGCGCAACAACCATATAATAATGCACAACCACAATACAACACAACACAACCTCAATATAATACTGCGTTGTTATAGTAATATTTGCCTCACCCTTGGAAATATTGCACAAAAGGCTTTTTTCCATTCCCCCATATAGAATTATCATCCCTGTTTGTAAAATCCAGAGCTAAAAATACAATTTTTTCTACATGTATGCACCTTGCGTACTATACAACATGCATATATGCAGGCGGCTCCACTACAACCCACGCACATCGATATTTGTGCCAAAAAGTGAAAATTAATGTTGGGTTTCCATGTCACGACAAGAGATCTCTGATCCTTGGCCTTCCATATACTGGAAATGTTCCAACTCGACCCTTCAGTTCCATTTGAAGGCTATAAATGGGCCAAATCCGAGCTATGGAAAAGAGGAGAAAGAATTCAACATTGAGAGCAAAGTTACTTTGGAGAAATTATTTACTTCATATTGAGTATGCATCCCTTTGTCCTTTAAATCTGAACACCATGTTCAGCCTCCAATATCTTCCCTTATTGATTGATAACCTCATTGTATCTCTTCTATGAGCTTGCCTTTGGTGGATAATTGAAGTGGTGAAAGCCCAGCTTGAAGGAAATTAGTTTCTCGGTTCTGAACCGTGCCGACACAGAACTCTGTAATATTTTCACTTCTGTTGATCATTTATTAATAGAAATACTCCTTTCCCATCCAATTGATATCTTGCAAATATATGAGTTATTATCCATGGGCGTATTTTTTATGTATATTAATGGATCATGCTATCTAATGTGCTAACCTTTTATATTATCACCATATGCTTGATTTGCTTGGTTGTTGAGAACTAGTTGCAGGTATATAACTTTGGGTCGAAGTGCTCAATGATGGACTTCATCAAACAATTGGATGAGGTAGGCCTCTTTCTTATCTCACTTGCATATTGGTTTATATAGCATGTTTTTTGGATAGAGTTTTGATTTATATATTCATTTCTATCTATTGTGGTTTACCCTAGCCATAGGGAGTTTTTCCCTCGTAACAGAATTGACGACCATATTGGGGATTGATATTCTTTCTAAGGGTTTGGAGTACTTTTTCTCCTTACATTTCTCTCGTTCCATTTTGTTTCTTGTCATATCATTGCTTGACATTTTCTATTCACTCTGGGTCTAATTTTTCGTCCTTCTCCCTTACCTAGCCTTGTTTTTTGAAACATATACACACTTTTTGGCCTGACAGTCATGTACATACGCGGGTTGTCCTTCTGCAAGCTGCATGCATACGCTATGTTTTCCTAAACAATCACGTACATCATCTTTCCTTACTTGTTTGCTGGGTATGGTGGTTGCTGGGTGGGATTTGATGTTTGTTGAGTCTTCTTAGGTCTCTGTAGTGCCTATTGAGTGTCTGTGGGATGACAAGAAACCTAACTAGAGTTGAATTTTTGGGTGGAGTCTTTCTCATCACCTTTTTCATTTTGATTGTCCTTATACATTGGGTTGGGTGTTCTTCTCCTTGGTATTCTGCTTGAGTTATCTCTTTCTATACAGAGTAAAATTTATATATCAAGTTTCTTAATTAGTCCATGCATTTTCATTTTTATTATATTGAAAATAAAAAAATATTAGGCATTTTTCATTGCTTGGAATTTTGGTCTTTTGAGTCCTTATCATTAGCTTAGTGCATTTAGTGAAAGATTTCATTTTTACTTCATAATTGCAGAGTTGAAATCAAAAATTGCATTTATTTTCAGAAGCATATCATTCCTTGAAAGTTAAAGTTAGGACTTTGCATTATAATCATATTTACTTTTCTTCCAGAGTCATAACATCATGAGTTTCACTACCATACCTTTTTGAGTAATCACGGTCACAAAAATTAATGCTATAATTTACAATTGATTAGTCATGATTTTATTTTCTAGGGTGCACAAAATAGCTTAGGAGTTATTGCCTTGGAATAGGATTTTGTGAGTAAACTTCTCCAAGGCAATTAAATCAACATACGTGTGTGACAAAAGAAGTGGATAAATCCATTGTATAATTGGTAATATTAGGAGGTTCCACTCACACCGGAGTTAATCATGAGTTTGCTCGAGGTTGGTTGAAGGGATATGATCCCCCCGATACCTTCTTAGCGTCAGAGATATTTATGGGGATCTATACATATCTAGGGATCTTGCTAGTGCCTTTACCTCCATGAGAGGTAGTACTTTCAAGGTTTCAGGCTTTGATACCCTTCCCATATGGTGGAACTAACTTACGAATGCTTGCCAGTGCATCGGTTATACATTGGTTTCTTAGTTTCTTGACTTAGTTACCACATAGGTTACTTGCAGGAGTTATTATGCAGGTACCTCGGGTTAGATAAGGGTCGGACAACACACAACCTTTATGGAGGATTACCTCTCCGGGGGGATCTGATCGACTGGTTGCTAAGCGCATGAGGGCCCTTATAACTAATTATGATACCTTCGATATTTAGGAGGGAGTCCCAGGCCCCTCTTGGGTGAGACATACCTTCTTTAGGGAGGGAGGCCACATTAAAACACTTTACCCCATTTATGTGCATATTGGTCGTTTGACTTTTTGTGTTCTCTTTGATTACTAGTTAGACTTAGGATTTATTTTTCATCTTTAGAGTCTTAAGTCATCGTGGAGTCGAACCAGCATCCCCGTCAGTCCCATCGCTTGTTACAATTACCATCAGATTTTGATTCTTTTCCTTCTAAAAGGCGTAAATTTATTAGACATGGTACACACACCTCCATTGTTCAGACTTGTGATTCTACAAGGATGAGTACTGAATATAATCTTCAGAACACTGGGATCCCTTTGAATCCCACACCCACTATAGTTAATGGAACCCCTTCAACTCCTGCAACCACGATGGTTGTATTTTCGAAGGAACCTATCATTACTATGGCTCGGCCTATAGTGAATGATCAATCTCTTGCCTCAAACCCTTTTGGGTCTCTTCACATTTTTTGAACGCCATCCCAACTGCTAGCCCTAATGATAGCATTAGTATTGGGGGCACTACACCTCCTTACACTCCATTTTCATTTGGTGGTTCTCAAATCCCTCAAACAACTCCTAATATAGGAGGTACTCCTCCTTTTAATCTCTGGTCTAATCCTCTTACTTTTGGGTGGAACAACCAACCTGGCGAACAAGATTCTACTCAATTTCTATCCTATACCCCTACCTCTTTGGTGTCAATTCCAACCAATACATTTTGCATGAAGAATCCACCTCTATCCTCCAGATTCCCACACGGAGGAGGTCACTTTCACACTTTGGGAAACCCCTAACCCGGATCCAATCCAGCTAGTGGCAATTTTTATAATCCCCAATAGAGCATTCCTTATAAAATGATTCCCAACCAATATTTTATGAATCAGACTGGAGGAGGGCCTTATTGTAATGTCCCTACCCACCCAAGACAGACCACGATACATGAGAGAAACTCTTTCATTCTCTCTGTGAAACATATTGTAACATACCCAACATCCAATTGAGCTATGCCACATAAATTTTTTGAACTGCATGCAATTAAAACATATACACACAGAACCTTTGCAAAAATTCATATATAAAATGTAAACAAACAAATAAATTACATAAATGCATGGATTCATACTGAAATAACAATAAACATATACACGCAACATATACAGGAAATACCCATAAACATAGAGACAGTTATAACCACACATAGGATAAACCCATAAAAATAAACACGTAAATAACAATGCAACATGTAAATTTATCACACAGTTAACACTTATCTTGGTAAGAATATCACCTACTATGTGCAGACCTTCTAAAAACATCCCAGCCTTAGACCACACTGCTCATGACTCTCAGTAGTGGGTCGCCCCTGAGCTGGGACTAAACTCCACCCGGGTAAAGGGATTCCTAACCAGGCTAATGGATCTCAGACAACATGAAAGGCTCTGTTATAGGTGCCAACTAAAAATAGTAGCCTACAGTCCCTCATTCCCCACATGATTTTCCCACCCTAGGAAGTGTTCCCCTTCTTTGCTCAACAATCCTTCAACTACCCCACTTCCTTTTCGAGCTTCAACAACATGCCAAAAAATAAGTCTCAGAGCCCTATAGTTGTAGTTTAGCACCTTTAGGAAAAAAATTCCCATCAATTCTCTCACCCAAAGAGAAACTGATCATGTGCATAACAACCTACCTCTTCAATATCCCATGGGCCTGACAACTCGCTTCTTCAGTCCATCTCCCAAGCTAAACATCTACACAAACAATTATGGTTATGGATACATGTTTAGGTACAGTGACATGAAGGTATGAAGGATAACCGACTACATGAATGGGAATGATCATGGAATCATGGCTGAAGGATAGAAGGAATGGTGGGAAATGAACTAAGTCCAAACAATATGTATGCATGTCCCCAACTTGACACTTGTCATGTTGGGAGCTACTTTGGCTCACTTGTCCCCATCTTTAGAACTTAGGATAAAATAATTATCCATACTTTATAATTAAGAAATATTAATATAATCTTCCTTTTTGGCTTAACCTCCCTAGTTTAGCCCATTTTCCTTAACTTTTAGCCCCTCCCTTTCCTAACTAGTGGATTTTAGTGCCCCATCTCTTTTATTGTGGTCGGTTTGCATGCAACAATGCATTTTATATTAATGATGAGACATATACAAAAATAGGTGCACTGGCCTTTAAAATCTAGGCTCTCTGGCCTAATCATAAGAAAATGACTCACCAACCTATATAACATAGCATATACACAAAGGTCCACTGGCCTCAATATTGCGTGCACTTAAAATGTTGCACGCGGTATCTTGGAATGTGAACACTTCATCATTTCACTATGTAGTACATGCAAGCACTATGACATGAAAGGTGCATACAAAAATGATATCAAACAACTCACCAACTTAAGTACCTTTTCATTTTACATTTACAATTGGGTTCGGCCTAGGGATTTACACTTATAATCTCGGACAGGGCTATGGTGCTTACCAAAACCCTGGATGGGCTGTAGTTCCTCAAGCACAATATTTCCTAGGAGGTTGGGGCCAGATGTTGCAACCTCGTATCCCTTTTCTGGCCATGCTTAATCTGCTAGAATTTTCTAAGTTGATGAATGACCCTGTGAGTCATGATCCTACATGGCCCCCTGTCCCCACCAAGATTCCTTCGGACATCCCAAAATTTGAAGGTAAGAATGGTGAGGATCCTCATGATCAGATTGCTACCTTTCACCTATGGTGCTCCTCAAATTCCCTTAATGACGATTCTATTCAGTTAAGATTATTTCAACGCACCCTCATCAGAGTTGCTACGAAATGGTATATCAAGCTACCTAGGGGGGCATATGGGACCTTTAGTCAACTGGTGTTGGTCTTCCTTAACCACTTCCAATTGTAGATTCATTACGATGCTGGCCTAGAACTTCTATTGACTTTACACTAGGACACCGCCACTCATATCTCAGATCATATCTAGGAGTGGCGTAGACAATAGAGGTTGATTAAGACCCCCTTAACCCTGGCCTTTCTTTTAGAATGTTTCCTTAAGTCTTTGCACCCTCCTATCTCAAAGGATGTTGCTACTGTCAGGGTTACCATTGAGGAAGAAGCGATATTTAAAGCCTGACAACTTCATATGTTATATGCTTAGTTTGGAATGTTGTAACACATTCTTCTGGATGCATCGCGGTCAACTTACGACCCTAGAAAAAATCCCAGACCTCATGACTATGGCATTGTATGTTCCTCCAATGTAAAATCCATAGAATCAGTGACAAGCCATTTGAGAGAGATGTCTCTAAACTAGTCTGAAGGAGGGCCAACATCGTTTGTGTCTTCCAACCCCACTCACTTGACAGATGTACATTCTATGCAATCATCGACTAACCCAAATGGTAACCAACAACTAGGTGGGAATAAGAAGAAAGGATGTAATAATCATAAGGGTGGGAAAAATGGTAATAAACCCAAGGAAAATGGTAATAATGAGAAGATGAATAATAATGTTGGAGAGGAAAAATGAGAAATATGTAAGATGAAATTTCCTTGTAAGCTTTGTACAGACGATCACCTTACCTATTTGTGCCCCAAAATTACGGAAGATGTGAGGCTATTATCTATACCTCCCACCGTGCTGACGAATCTGTTAAGACCTAATATTGGCTCATTACCCCTTAATTGGGGCATATTATGTAAGTAATGTTATTTTATTTATGTCGGCTTTAGGCCATTAGTTGTAATTATACCTCCTAGTCTCCTATATATACCAAGGAGACATTTTCATTTTGAATCATCTTGTACTTGAACATTTAAGTGGGGTAAAAGGAGGTTGCCCCCTCGAAGAGGCTTATTATCTAAAATTATCTCTTTTTCAAGGAATTGAGTACCTTTTCTAAGGTTTTTCTATGCTATATTGATATTTGGTTCTTAACATATGGTATCAGAGCTCAAAGTCTTGGGGTTTCGTTGCTACATCTGAGAAACCTTGGCATTTTCACTATAATTTTTTTTCTACAATGTTTCAAAAGGAACGGATTGGAGGATATTTAGTAGATGGATCAAGGTATGTTGGGTTCCAAATTAATATCCTAAGGCCTTATAATTTTGTAGATACAACATGTACAAGATAGGGTTCTGGAATCATCCTGAACTGAGTCATTGCAGAATTTTCGCTATAAAATTTTTTATGTAATGTTTTAGACCCTGAAATCTGGAGGCTATTTATAGAAATTAGTAAGGTATCTATGGTAAACATTTCATCTTCTGGGCCATCTCAAATTTGTAGATACACCCTGTGTAAGATAGGATATCTGACTAGTCCTATTGACTAGTCTCAAGAAGGTGTTTCAGGTAAAATAATCATAACTTCTTCCTAGAGTATCCAAATTGAGTGGGACTGGTTTCATTGGATCGTGGACAGTTGGTAGCATTTCTAGTGTGCGTTTTGGAATTTTATATCAATTATTTTGTGTTGGGTACGCTATACAAGTGATATCTCCTAGAAAGGCCAAAAATCGGCAAGTTGTGGGGAAGTTACCATAAATTCCACTTGGCACATCCAATTTTGATTAGACCTATGGCATTTTAGAGAAGAAATATTAGAGAACTACATAAAATAAAGTTTCATACTGAGAAGGTCCAAAAATTGGGAGATACAATAGAAGAAATATTGTTTAGCATAACCACCTCAAAATCAAGGTTCAAAAGTGATACTTGGCCAACATGCCACCACAAAAGGGAACTTCTACACCAAATAAGCCTCCAGAAAATCCTACTTGGACTCTTGATGAAGGTGAGGAAATGTGAGGGACATAAATGAACTAAAAAAGAAGATGGATTCAATGGAATCTAAGTTGGATACTAAGATGGATTCAATGGAAGCTAAGTTGGATACTAAGATGGATGGTTTAAAAGGGGGGATCATGGAAGTATTGAAAAATTTTGTAACAGAGAAGACACATGAAAGTGAAAATTCATCCCATGAAATTCATGATGAGGACACAAGGAAGGTGAATCAAGAATGGAGAAACTCCAACTTTGGGTTGAATACCAACCATGTTCCTAAGATTGATATGAGGAAGTTTGATGGCAAGGACCCAATCACATGGATACTTTAGATGGAGCAATTCTTTGATCTCCATAATGTGCCACATACACAAAAGGTATGAATTTCTTCTTTATATTTAGAACCTAATCAATT
>ML778296.1:884595-898772 GCA_009831015.1 Picea engelmannii | reverse complement strand
TTTCTTTTAGCAGTTCAGAGAGTAGTTTGGCATCCTTTAAACCCCCTCTTCAGCCCTGCATTTCCTGTGTTGGTTCCTCTAAGTCTACCTTCCCGGGTTGACAATTAAATGTTGATTTACATGGTATATCTGCAGCTCGACAAGTATCATGCCTTGAGTGTGAGATTCCAGAGGCAAGTCATGCTAGATCAATACTGTGGAATCAAGTTTCAGGGTAAACCTAAACAATATCAAAGGCCCAACTATGAATTGGAACGCAGGGCATGCAAGATGGAGATTCCTTATTTTGATGGATCTTCTAAGGTGACTGTGCAAGCATGGGTGCAAAAGCTTGATACCTAGCTACAACTTAACCCCATGCGGGAGATGAACGCCATCAAGCTTTCCACCATGTACTTGGAGGGAAAGGCTCATGATTGGTGGTACCATGGGTTGACCACACTGGGTCACATTCATATCACATCCTATACATAGTTTACAAAGAGGCTCATTGACAAGTTTGACCAGGGGGACCCAGAGCTACCTTTTAGGGAGCTCACACAACTTAGACAGATAGGGTCACTGGAAGTTTTCATAGAATATTTTCAGAGGATAATAGTTATGGTACAGGATGTGTCTCAATCGAGACTTATGATGCTCTTCACATAAGGGTTGATGGAGCCCTTGAGGGGTTGGGTTAAGGATTTTAATCCTACCAACTTGCATGATGAAATTTGGAAGACCAGGGACTTAGGATCAACAACAAAGGTGAGATTCAACCCTAGAGCTCCTCTAAACCAAGGGGGTAGAGACCAAAGACCTCTTATGAACCAAGGAGGGAGAGACCCAATGGGTTTGACCAAGGAAAGGGTAGGATGGATGAGCCCACTAGAAGGGAATTGAGGAGGAAGCAATTGTGCTTCACCTGCAAAGAACCATGGGATCCAACAAACAAATGGATGGGTAAGGGAAAATCCCACTAAATTGAGGTGATCTCAGATGATGAGGATGAGGAAGATTTCGACCATCTATAGAACATAGAGGCAGAAGCCATAGGACAAGCATAAGAGGGAGATGCAAGTCACGACCTTACAACAGATGAAAAGGTGACACTTACATCCATCAACGAGGTACCTAAATTCAACACTTTCAGGATGAGAGGGGTGCTACAAGAGAAGAAGGTCTCAGTTCTCATTGATGGAGGTTCCTTACATAACTTCATTGATTCAGCCCTACTGCAAAGAAGACACATGCCGACAATTGAGTTTGAGGGATTTCGTGTGGAGGTAGCAGGGGGGTGCACCATTCCTTGTGACAGATACATTTCAGGAATGAAACTTACATTAGGGAGACATGATTTGGCACAGGATTTCTATGTTATGGACCTTCCATAAACCAACATCATCCTTGGAGTACAATGGCTTAGTACATTGGGGCCAATCACCATAAATTACAAAACCATGGAAATTTCCTTCACATAAGAAAGTGGGAAAAAGGTAGTTCTCAGGGGTATGACAGGCAACACACCGAGAGTGGTGAAAACAAAACACATGGAGGCCATCTTCAGGAGGGAAGATATTGTTTATGAAGAAGAGTGTAGAATATCAGTTAGGGTAGAAAATAAGGGGGGGAATCACTACTCACCAGAGATCCAAAAAATCATTGACATGCACAACAAGGTCTTTGAGCCTATACCACCAGGGGCACCACCGAGTAGGAGGTTTGAGCACATCATAGATTTGGAGGAGGGTGTGAAACCTGTCATGACCACTCCCTACAAGCACCAAAATAAATATAAAGATGAAATTGAAAATTCCATTAAATAATTGTTAGACATGGGCCACATCAGGCTAAGTTTCAATCCCTTTGCATCTTCAGTAGTATTGGTGAAAAAGAAAGATGGGACAATGCACATGTGTATTGACTACATGGATGTAAATAAGAAGACAATAAAAAATAGATACCCCATCCCAAAGATTGATGAGCTATTGAATGAGCTCCATTGGGCGGTGTATTTCACAAATATTGACTTGTGCTCCACCTATCATTAGATAAAAATGAGGGAGCAAGATATCTCCAAGATTGATTTTTGGTGTCACTACGGACACTATGAGTTTTTGGTCATGCCTTTTGGGCTGAATAATGTGCCAACCACCTTCCAATATTGCATGAATCATTTGTTCAACAAGCAACTAAGGAAGTTCCTATTGGTCTTCTTTGATGATTTATTGATCTATAGCAAAACTTGGGAGGAGCACCTTCAACATGTGAAGTAGATTTTGGCTATCATAGAAGAGAAATCCTTATATGTTAAGGAATCCAAATGTGAATTTGGAATGACAGAGGTCCTTTATCTAGGACACATCATTGGAGTTAAGGGGGTACATGTACACCAAGAAAAAATACAAGCTATACTTGACTGGCCCACACTTAGGACACTCATAGAGTTAAAGGGGTTTTTGGGCATCTGTTTCTATTACAGGAGGTTTGTCAAAGGTTTCTCTAAACTTTGTGCACCTCTGACGAATTTGACTAAGAAAGGGGCATTCAAGTGGATCCCATAAGCACAGCCTTTCACAGTTGAGTGTGATGCCTCATGGGAAGGCATTGGGGCAGTGCTTATGCATAATAGGCATCCTATTGTCTATGAAAGTCAAAAATTGAGAGGTACTGAGACCCTCTACACCATCTATGACAAAGAAATTCTTTCCATCATGCATGCATTGGCCAAGTTCATGCAGTATTTGGTTGGGACAAAATTCGTCGTGAGGACAGACCACAACAACCTCAAGTACTTCCTAGATCAGAAGGACCTGAATGAGAGGCAATAGAAGTGGGTGAGAAAAATCCAGGCTTATGACTTTGACATAAAGTTTTTCAAAGGAAATAATAATGTGGTAGTAGATGCCTTATCTAGAATACCATCAGTTTATGCCATGACTGATATCTCAATGGATTGGAAGGCCCACCTTTTGGTGGAATATTCAAAAAACAAACTTGCATGCAAAGTGATGGATGGACATGTACAAGATGACAACTTCATAATCATGGACGATATCATATACTACAAGGGATGAATTTTCTTGGTTCCCAAATAAACCTTTAAGGCCAAGGTACTACAAGCATGCCAAGATTCACCAGTAGCAGGGCATCAAGGGTTCATCAAGACATACAGACAAGTTTGGGAGAGGTTTTCTTGAAAGGGTTTGGAAGAAGATGTGATGTGCCACATCAAGGAGTGAAACACTTTCCAGGCCAACAAGGACGAACACACTCACCCAGCAGGATTGCTACATGCACTTCTCATTCCAGAGCACAAATGGGAAATCATATCCATGGGTTTCATCACAAGGTTGCCCAAGGCTCGGGGAAAATATTGCATTTGTGTGGTATTGGACATGTTGACTAAGTTTGCACACTTTTTTTCCATTTCCACAAACTATAGTGCAACACAGGTTGCAGAACTATTCTTCTGTGAGGTTTTCAGATTGCATGGTTTTCCCAAGACCATAGTGAGTGATAGGGACAACAGGTTTATGAACACATTTTGGCAGGAGCTATTTAGGTTGGTGGGTATGACCTTAACACCGGGTACCAATTATCACCCTCAAACAGATGGCCAGACATAGATAGTCAACAAATGGATTGAAGGATACCTTAGGAACTATGTGGTAGGGAAACAAAAGGCATGGGTTAAATGGATTCACTTGGGGGAATATTGCTACAACACCACCCATCATATGTCCATTAATATGCCACCATTTACGACTTTATACAGCTATGAACCCCTCTCATTTGTGGAGATTTCCTTTGGAGACAGAAGGGCTTCCATGGTTCAGGACTTGATTCAACAAATTCAGGACATACTCAGGGAACTAAAGGGCCACCTACAAAGGGCACAAAATCAACAGAAGGTACAGGAAGAAAAACACAGGGTTGAGCACACATTTGAGGTCAGTGACTTGGTTTATTTGAGGCTTTAATCATACATACATACACCCATTAAGAGAAGTGGCATAGAGAATCTCCAACCTCGTTTCTTCGGTCCATACAGAATCACCATGAGGGTAGGGACCATGGAATATGAGTTGGATCTACCACAGGGCAACAAAATACACAATGTCTTCCATGTGTCGTGTTTGAAGAGAGCCATTGGCAAGCATATCACTCTTATTGAGGAATTTCCACCTATGGATGAAGAAGGACAGCTGGTATTGATACCAAAGGAGATACTTGAAGTCAGGGAGAAGAAGTTGAGGAAAAGGAGCATAAGAGAATATCTAGTCAAGTGGAAGAACCTATCCATGGAGGATGCCACTTGGGAAGGGGAATAATTGATCCAGGAGACAGGTCCAAAATTTTTTGTGGGCAAACAAGTATTAGTAGGGGAGACTATAATGTCCCCCACCTCTTGATGAAGAGGTTC
The DNA here is from genome assembly GCA_009831015.1 of Picea engelmannii. Lineage (NCBI taxonomy): Eukaryota > Viridiplantae > Streptophyta > Pinopsida > Pinales > Pinaceae > Picea > Picea engelmannii. The sequence continues at coordinate 894,367 of ML778296.1, read as the reverse complement.
GAAGAGACTCAATAGTCTAGTCGTCCCCACTAGACTATAGTCTCATGCATCATGGGGACAAATTCAACCAGAAGACACTTCCTAAACATAACATTATATTATTGAGTTGACTTTGTGTGAAAAAGGGTAACTCAACGAAAGAAAATAAAAGGTGAGTTAAGTGAAGAGTTAACCCTAGGGGTTAATTAACTCAAAAAATGAATAGACTGGAGCTATAAAAAGAAATGGCAGGGTGCACTTCTAAGGCATTTTGGATTATTATCTTATTTTGCATTGGAGCTCTTGAGCACAAGCAGTTTTGAGGGTTTTGAGTCTTAAACCATAGAGATCAACTCGATGGTGAAAGATTCCACCTTTCTTGATCCAGGCTTGGTCCCGGAGGTGAAATAATCCTCCCACACCATTCTATAGTGTTGCAGGGGTCTGATCTAGTGGCAAAGGAAAGCTAGTGCACAACCTACGGGATTTCCAGCTAGGGGGGTGCATCACCTTGAGTATTTTAGCTCGATCTGAGGAAAGGAGGGGGATTCTTGGCAAATGAGCATCTGGGTTTTCTTTGTATGGTCCCTAACATCATTTCTAATATATTTCGGAGGAGGTTATCCCAAAAATTTATTTCCTGGAGCTTGTCATGACTTGGAGGAGAGCTAGGTGCATTGCAAGAAGTGGTTTCCTGTGTTTATTGGACCGGATATTCATAGATCATATTGATATTTCATCATCTTGTGTAGTGTCCTGATCTATCATTTTGGAGATTTTGGTGGCAGTTGGAGGCTCCTAGAGGGGAGAAATAAATCTAGGTGATTCAGTCAAACCAGGGAGCACAAACCAGTTGAGGGTTTTCTCAGTTGGAGGGGAAAAACTCTTCCTTTCAGCTTGAAACTTGGTCAGGAGGATTCTACTAGCCTGATCTACATTCTGGGAAAGTTTGGCTTCATTTGGAGCAAATAAATAGGAGGGACAAAACTTGGGGGGTTCATCAGCATCCAGAGCAATGCACAACTCAGCCAGTTGGAGGGGTTCTGCAGTATATTGGACCATGATCTCTTATCTTCAGTATTCTCTTGCATGTTGTTGGCCTTTGGAGGCTTGGATATTCTTCTTAGACAACATTTGGGAGGCTATTATCATTGTATTTCTTATTATTGTATTGGCTAGAAACCCATCTTTGATATTATTTTGGTTTTCTTCCAGATCTACATATCTCTTGTTCAAAGGATCTTCCTACTATCTAAATAAAGGTCAGATTTGAAATTATTGGTCCTATACTAGTGTTCTTTAGTGTATCTTCTCTTGTTTATGTTATATGCTTCAACTCTATTGTTCCATTGCTTAATCAACATCATGTAAACCCTAATGCGCAACTCCATGAGTAAACCTACAAACACATAAGCAAACATAACAACAATAAGCAATTAGTGTTCCAAGCAAAAAAATTGGCTTGGGAAAATTACATAGATGCATGGCTAGGCCTCCTAAGGCCACTTGTCACTCATCCAAATCCTCTCTTGATGGTCTTCAAGCTTCCTTCCTTCAAAACATGCCACATGTAATCAAGCAACACCTTCACCACCAAACCCCAACCCTCTAGGTGACATCAAGCCTCCAAAGGTGACATTTTTCCTCTCCTAGGAAAAATGTTTGGCATGCAAGGGCTAGGTCATGTCATTCATGATGTCTTCTAGGAATCCAAAGGTACATCTCTGTCATCTGGCATGTGGGCCCTTGGCAACCAACCTGTGGATTTCAAGCCCCATGGAAGCCAAAGCTAGGCTTGTTCTTTCAAAATTGTCCATCATCTAGGACCTGCAAAGATAAATAAGCACGTCCTCCAAGGATCTCAAGTCAAAATATCACGATGAGTAAATCAAATCAATAAATGAGCCATCTAAGCATGTGCATCAAATATTACCCGATTAAATAAGTAAGTTCTCAAAGACATTATGAAACTTGCCAAGCTTGGGTATGGGAAGGTTGATGAGGTGTCCTATTGGGTAGATCTTTCCCTAGGTCAAGGAGTGTTTCCAAAGTGATCCCTCTCTAAGCCATGTGAAGTAGATGAAGTGGTTATGGATCAAGACTCACTGGGCATGGGGTTCTATACATATAAGGGGTTGTAGTGTCTCATTCATGGGTTCCTTTTGTAGAGGGTGTGTGGCACCTTTGTTTGCAATGAATTTTTTCCAAGCCCATCCTCTTTCCATTCTTTGTTTATTTCATGTTTTAAGAAAGGAGTTGAAGGCCAATGTCCTAGCGTGATGTCTAGATAATGACAATGTCACTCACAAATATCTTATGGAAATGAGAAGGTTCGATCATGATGATACCCCCTTTCTATCAGTCATGCAATTGAGAGCCACTACCTTGGCTTGGTGACCAAATGATGGTAATTTCATACCGCTATATACACATTATCATGATAGTCTGGCTCAGGATGATACCTCCTATCCTCCAACTAACCCCTTAAGCATTCATTATCATTTATTCTTGTAGGTCCCCCTTTTCTTACAGAGAAGTATTTCATTTCTTTCTCTGGGGACCCTTGGGTGAAGCATATGGAAGGTATATATGTAGTATTTTATCTTTTTAGCCAACAACAATCCCTCTGGGCCTTCATCCCCTTCTTCCCATGGAATGAGGGACAACCTCTTCTTGGGTAAATACACCCTAAAATACCAAGAGACAAGGAAATCGAGGGTTTTAGGTGATGGAAAGTGGTAAGTATGGTTGGGAACAATAAGATGGATCTTCAAGGGAGTTCCTAGTAGCAAACCCATTCCCGAGGAAGACCACTTACTAGGGTGCAACGTCAACCACCAAGGTAAAACAGGGAAAAAGGCATAATGTCCAAGCATATGTCATGAAATCTAAAGCGGTCTAAGATACAACATACTCAAAATGCCCTCAAATATTGAAATGACACTCACCATAATACCTAACTTTTACCTCATGGAGCAAGACAAAATTCCTTTTGGAAGCCAGCTAGTGTGGCAGATGCCATCCTGAAAATATTGACCTATGTGGTGGTGAGAGGGGTCTCCATCTATGCAAGTGGACATTGTTGGTCATGTAGTCTCTCAAAATTCCATATCTGCACCTGAGGGCCTCGAGACATGATATCCTTAGTTATCCCACAAAATGGGTAGAACATGAACCAAATATATTACTTATGAAAAATGAATACTCTAGTCGCCATTGGCTAGAAGAGTTCTCCTGGGTATAATTTTATACTTTTTGAGGCCTAGGGGACTAAATCTACGAAAATGGATGCTACTGAAATATTATTTCTAGTGTCAGGTTGTAATTGCATCCCATGATATTGCTTGCATTGTTGAGCCTAATGCCAGCTCCCTCTTTCTCATTATAAGCCTCTTTCCCCAAGAATTCTCAACATTAGCCAAGTAGTGCCTTCCATATATCTTTTGCAATTTGATAACCCTTTACCCATAGAGGAAACATCCCCCCGAGTGTCCATGTCCCGCATGCGTTCCCTTGAATTGATAATTGGTATGTTCCACTGCTTGGAACTAGTTGCTTACTCACGACACTTTGTTTCCTCTCTTGTATCATAACGTTTATTTTACTATGAAAAAACAAAAAAAAAGATGAGCGAGAAAATAATATTATCTCCTATTGACAACAATCATGTCACCTTTGAATAGAGCACAAATTATTGAGTCCATTTCATCCTAGGTTTGGGTTTAGCATGGCCTTAGGAAGCTAAGCTCATTACTTAGAGTATACTCCTTCGACTGGTTATTCTTCTAGTCCCTATGAAGAGTTTGTTGATGCTTCCTGCGTGACAAACTTTTGTCAATGATTAATGTTAAGTCTCTACTTCCTGAGTTATTCAACCATATCATGCTCTTGTTCAAAGGAAGTATAATCATGTGTCGGCCATTCCTCAGAACTCTTGACTTTGCATGTTGGCCATCCCCTTACAAGTGAATCTTAGAATCACATGAAGTTGTTGTCTGACCTTGCACCCTGGGCCTACTTTCATCCTTGGTAGGTGACCTTGAAACCAAGAGATGACATCTCTCAATTGGTTGTTGACTGGGGGGTTTCCATTGTGTTCGATGACAAGAAATCTATTCACACATTGGGATTCGTGCAATTTATTTGACTCCATTAGACCCTATTGGTAGTTTCCTCGCCTTTGGTTGGTGATTTTCATTATTGGATGCTAGTCAAAGGGTCTCTTTCATGTACTAATTGCATTTGGTGTATGCAATATATGCACATGGTCGTTGATTCGTGAAAATCGTATTCATATGAGTTCTTCCTAATCATAAATCTATTGCTTTGTACCTCACACTGGATGATGAGAGATGCCTTAATGCTCTCCTTCCATCGATTTCAACTCATCTATTATGGAATCAAGATCTAGATTCATAAGAGTACCTAGAGGCTTGTAGTCATCAGTGGCAAGTTCTCCCGCCATTGACAGTTGGGAATACATCAATGTCTCATGATCGATGGATTATTCAAGTGTTCGACCTCAACACCTCTATTCACACTTTTTGAATTTACTCGGTTCCTTGACACCTACTTTCATTATCGGTGGGTTGTCTCGTGTTTGTTAACAGTATACCTCAACGATCATAATCAAATGAAGTCTCATTGTGTTTGATTTCAACCTCTTTGTTCACATGATGTAGACTTGAACCTTCCGTGGATAGTGTAGAAGACCTCTAGTTTACGGTAGCAAATCCCATATCTGTTGTTGCCTTTCATCGGACCAGTACCTATATGACTTCAGTGATCATGGAAGATCAGATTGTACTCCATTGTATACAAATATCTTCACTTGATTTTGAGACTAGACTCCACTGTGTCTTGTTAGTGACTATGACAACCTATGGCATATGTCCACTTTGTATTGCCTATTCACGACCATGAACAACTATTTTTCATATATCCACATGGATCTCCAATGTAATTCAGATTGGGAACCATGTGCACCGAGTCAATATGAATTGTAATATTCTCATGGGTGACTAGTTATTCCAGCGGGGTCCTCATTACTTCACTTCTTGGAATTATAATGTATTTCAGCCATCACAATTGCTCCTCCGACCTCACACATTAGGGGGCATCTGTTATATAAAAAATTTCCACACTCCATGCATCTTGCTTTGATGGCCTTCCCTTTCCCTTTGCAGACTCAAATTCCCCCTTTAAATCATTCTAGAGCCAAAAATCAAAGTTTTTGTCCATATACGTGAGCTACAGTTAGACAACTTGCATATATGCAGGTTTCTCCACTACAACCCGTGTACATCAGACTTTGTGCTAACAAATTAAAAAATATGTCGGGTTTCCATGCTTAGTCACGAGATCTATGATCCTTGACCTTCCATATGCTGGAAACGCTTCGACTCGACCCTTCAATTCCATTTGAAGGTTATAAATTGATCCATATACAAGCCTTGAAGACAGTCATCATAGAGAGAAAAGACACTCTGGAGAAATTTCACTTCATATTGAGTATGCATCCATTTTTCCTTGAAAGTCTGAACTTCTTGTGTTCAACCCCCAATCTCTTCCTATCTTGAGAAGGAGAAACTCAATTACTCCTACTACTTGTGAGCTTGCCTTCGCAGAGGATTGAAGTGGTGAAGACCTAGTTGGAGGGATTTAGTTTCTCAGTTTCGATATGTGTCGTTACAGAAGTTTGTCACCTATGTACTTCTGTTGATTACATTAATAGAAATAGTATTTTCTCGTCCAATTATATGTTGCAAATATTTGTATTACTTTCCATGGGCATATTCGTTATACATGTTAATGGATTATGCTAGTTGATATGCTAACGTTCTATATAATTTCCTAATGCTTGTGTATCTTGGATGTTGAGGATAAGTTGTAGGTATAGAGCATTGGATTGTGAGCTCAACCATGGTCATCTTCGGACATCCAAATGAGGTAGGATTCTAGCCTTCTCTTAGTTAGCATTTTTATTTATCTAGCATACTTGAGTTTAGAGTTGATTTCTGGGTGTCGTTCTGTATGTTGTGGTTTACCCCTATCCATAAAGATATTTTCCTCATAACAATAGACTAGATATAAGAAAAAAACTAATGAACATCAAAGGCCCTTGAGAGATGTTGAGGCCCCTCTTTGTATCCATAGAAGGAATTCAACGGTCTGTGTTCCCTGTATCATTTCTAACATCAACATCAGGAGGAGAGGGTCTACTAGGATTGACAGAGTCTAAAATTGAATGTTGAGGGAGGGCCTGAACTCTAAGCTATTGTATGGTGGCATTCATCTCATCCAACCGACGTGATAGAGTAGTTAGTGCTACCTTGAGTTCACCAAAATTTTCCTCAACTCTCTGATTTAACCCAACCACAATTTCCTAAAATTCCCTGAATTTGGTCATTAACTAATAGAGGACCGATTTTTTTTCCTGTGAAATTCCTTGTGGCGACAAAGTATATTTTTAAAATCATTCATAGATGGATCCATTGTTTCTCCTTGTGATGGGACCCTGAAGCAGTCCCGACCAATAGTAGAACTCCCTCCACTACCACAATTTGCAGCACAGAACAAGATGCAACGAAAGGGAATAATGCATAAAAGAGAAAGAGAAACACCACATCCATAAAGCACCAAGCAAAAAATTAGAGAGAACCCAAGAGCTGGCCGAAAATTTCAAGGGTTGGTTCTTCCAAAAGCAACCTCATCCTGAATCCCCAAGCTCAAACCCCAAAGAGGGGCGATCGACTGAATCACACACGAACTGAGGCTCCTTTCCAAATTGGAGGCAATTTCACTCTAACACACATGAAATTGATCCATTGTTCGAACCATAATTCCACCTAAAGAACCAGGGGTTCTTGCGCTTTATTGATTGATCATAAAGCCCCGTAGTACGAGGAAGGCACACTTGTTGGGGAGTCTCTTCATCATGTCAAATTGCATCATAACCAAGGGGTTAAGGGATGGTGTTCACCTCCCTTTCACCATTGACGTTTATCTTTCCCTTTGGCATCCTAGAGCCAACCTTAGCCCAATGGTCGGCTAGGGGGTTGAGGCATCTCTTTATATGAAATAGTTTTATCTCCCCAAAACTGTCACTCAGAGAAATGATTTAATGGAGAATTCCATTCAGGTGATTGTTCTCCATGAGGTTTCTTTTGATTACCACTCTAACAATCATCATAGAGTCACCAAAGACTTTTATATGAGAGATATTACACACTTTTGCTAATTTCAAGCCTTCATATAGTGCATATGCTTCAACGATATTGTTTGTTGTAGTCCCTAAACCCCATGTGTAATAGTCTATCATATTTCCTTGGGATCAAGGAGACTCCTACATGCACCTGTCGCCCTAGGTTTCTAGTTCCCCTTTGATACCTTAAAAAATATTGCATTCAATACAATACTTGTATTATAGCTAGTATTAAATATAGTTGGTAAAATAAAATAAAAAACTAGATAAATTTGTTCTTGCCTCATTGCAATATACATAGACAAGTATAGTTGGTTCTCTGAAATTTTTGTGTCATATGGTTTTGCAAAAAAACAAAATTGAATTTTTGTTTGCATTATTGCATATTCGAGAACAAATTTGAGATGAAGAGAGACTTCTTGGCCATACATCTTCATTTGTTGATATATCTTAAAGAGAGTATGGACTTTGATGGAATAACTCCTAAAATCTTTGTGATGGGGATATTGAGAGGATATGGCATGAACATTATCAGGCTTGGATCTAAAGATGAAGACCATGCAACCCAAAACAAAGTGTCAGATATTTTTTGGGTTGCTCTTGGAGAGAAGGCTACTTAGATACTTAGGGATGTGGATTATAGATGATGTACATTGTATGATACTTCACCTCTTTCAATCAAAGTGAATAATTGATGAATGCATGTGTACTTTCATTTTCTATAGTATGTAATGAAGCCTCTTTGTTTGAATGTGTTAGCATTGGCTCCTTCAAAATTAAAGTGAGTTGTGAACAAAGAAAATTGAGTTATGCATGCAAGGATCCACTATTGGAGAAATCTTCATCCCTTGTAAGTATCTTTACTCCCTACATTTGGAAGTTTCTTTATTTATTTAGCACAACCAAGTCCTTTGAAACACATGAGTTGTAACTCTCTTAAACAAATGACTAGACACTCATAATTGATGATGTAACTAAGGATTATATCACAAAAATGAAAGTCAAAGTTTTTTATCAGAGATTATTGCAAAACAAGCTTCTTTTTTAGGGATCCTCATTTTCTCTTGTTGTTGATAACCTTACTGCATTATCATTTTTGGGCAACAATGGTTGTGCTGAAACAAAAATCAGAAAAAATGGTGAATATGGGATTGGTTAGGACACACTATCGAGCTCACCCTAAAATTCATATTTTTTGTTTTCATTACTTATAAGCAATAAATTGAAGCATGCCAAATTTGAATTCTCACTATTGATAGATGATATGTGTAGCATTTTATTTTAAACTTTTGTATTCTTATTGATATATCACGTTTATACTAGGTCGTAATTATTGAATCTATGTTTATTGAAACTATAACATGCTTTTACGAGGTCATGATTATTGAACTTATGTTTAATGAAATCATAATATTTGTATCATGCAAGATACCAAGGCTTCTCCAACCACTAAAGATAGATCAAGAGGCACAAATGATACACAATTTGTTTTCCACATTGATTATTTTGAGTGGAAGGTAAATCCAACCCTACAAAATTCAAAGTTTTTTTTATATTCAACGGTGGAATAGGTAGATTAATTTAGAATACCTGTCTAGTCATATACACATTTTTAGCTTTAAATAGTCTAACATAGCATGCAAAAGAAACAACAAGAGTGAAATGATCCTCAATCAAGACTTTTGTTGGATTTGAATTTGATTTCCAACAATGACTTTCAAGATACAAAAGACAATATTTGAGTAATTAGGGAATGGGGAAATGAGCATAGTTGTGGTTTGAACCTTGAAGATCACATTGGATATTTTGATCAGGTTAAAAACACTACAACTAGACAACCTAACAGCTCATAGTTTTACTTTCATTTATTTGTAAATATCGTTGTACAACCAAGTGGCTCATAATTTCAATATTGTTTTATTTGTAAATATGGTTGAACATTCAAACAACTTGTACTTTGAATTTCTCTTCTATTTGTAGATATGGATAGAAGTTGAAGGGTTAATAGTCCAAGGGAATATTTCAACTATCCTTTTTTTGGTATATATAAGTATCTTTAGTGTGTGGAATAGAAGTAGTGTAGAGGTTCATTGTACACATTAGTGTTTTTTGCTCCAAGTTGTGGCTGCATATTTTTTGTATTCCCTAATATTATATCAAAGCCATATAGCTTGCATCTTTGAAAGATTTTATTTAGTGCATATCTTGATTTGAATTTTATACAATAGGTTTAATGATTTTAATTAGTAACTATTGCTTCAAGTAAAACTATTGAAGATAAATGGCTCTCTTTCCTCCTTGCTTGGGATGTGGTTTTTGTGAATAAATTTTCCACAATAAATGAATATAGTGCTTGTAATTAAGGTGAATAGGTTGTTAAAAAGTAATGGCTCATAAACTTCATCTTTTGTTTATATGGAACCCTTTTGTGCATTACATGAAATTGCTTTGAAAAGTACAACATTGCAATGCAATGATTGTCATAATCACTTGTTTTAGATTATTTTGTTGCATCTCTTCAATATTGATATATTTAACAATGTCTACCATAGTCATATTATGCATTGCTATACAAAAATAAAATGTTCA
>ML778296.1:867271-880849 GCA_009831015.1 Picea engelmannii | reverse complement strand
ATGCCAATTGATGTTCAATAGTCACAAGCAAGTTCAACAAGATCTAGCTAGCATAAGATGTCACTTCTAAGGTGAGATTGCTACTGTAAGATGGTTGTAGCAATCGTTTGCAACAACAACAAGTTAATCACTAAAATAGGATAGCCTAGGGTTAATAGAAGTTAGTAGGTGTTCAAGAGAAGAAATTTCAAAAATTGTTTGATCAATCAACACTTTGTAGTGGGTAGACTAGTGTCTTCTAGGGTAATGGAGTCAATGATAGCAACAACAACTCTTAGAGGAAAATGGCTATGATAATACTTAGTCAAAGGAGACAGAGTGGATGAGAGAGGTGTTGGTAGACCAAGGCCTCAAAACTCCAAATCCTAGAGATAATTGCTAGAAAGTAATAAAGATTAGGCCCTAGCGATTTCTCTTTTCCTTAGACAAATTGAAATAAAATGCAATAGGCGATGAAGTAGTGTTACTAGAGTGCTACAATGGCAAGGATCTAGTATCTACTTCTAGATAGGTGCCTTTCAAGAAATCTTAGCAAGTGGAAGATTATAGAGAAAAATATAGTAACATATGTCTTTCTCCTAGGGTTTCAAGGAAGCAATTTCATAATCTTTGACATGAAACAAGTAATTTTACCATAAGCATTCATTCACAATAAAGAAATGTAGATTTTCTACTCACTTCACCAAGAATAATCAAGCATAAACCCTAGTTGAAGATCCTCCACATGAAAATTTTCCAAAATACACCAAGATTTGCCTCCCCAAAAGTTGTGCACCACTTAGTTTCAGCCAATAACCCTTAAAGAGGGTCGAATTTCAGACCACCACTTGTGTGATGAGTGAATGATGAAGAAATGAGAGTTTTTCTCTCTTATTTAGACAATATTCATGACCTTTAATTAAAATTAGGTCATTAAAAGGCCAACATGGACGAATTACATATATTCAATTAATTAAACCCTAAAATCACTTTTAGAGGTGACGTCATGCCCTTCTAGGGTGACATTGAGTCTCCTGGGTGGAACGTTGGGCCCCATCTACAAAACATTAGGCCTCCCAAAGCCCTGGATGATGCCACACGTGCCAATTAGCACACAACTACCTCCATAATGCTAATCCTGACATTGGGTGATGTCTAGGGTCATAGAGGTGATGTCATGGGCCTCCCAAGGCCAACGTCCAAGAGGAAAGGCAAGTCCCCCCTGCGTCTAGGTCTGTCGGAGTGTCCTTAGTGCAACATCCTTCTTTCTTCTTGGTGCAAGCATGTGGTTTATCTTCCCCCCTAGTGGGGTCACAACATCCATCTGTTGGGCTTTCAACCCCATAGAGGTCTGACCTAATCATTCCCCCACATGTACCTGTCCACCGGGAAAATCCCTGCAGTAACAACAAATACGCCCTCCAGGGGTTCATAAGTCACAAGTATCATATCAATGTCAATCACATCTAATAATCAAATTACCCAAACATGTGCATAAAACACCCCCTTTACCCAGAAAAATGCTCAAATACGTTATGCAGTTTAACAAGTCAGGTTTGGAGAGGGTCTCGGGATGTGTCCTATTGGGCTAATCATCCTTAAGTTTGGTGTGTTTCCCAGGTGAGAGACAATCTGGGTCATGTAAGAATGTGAAATGGTGTAGGGGAAGTGTATGGGCAGAGGGTGCAGTGATAACAAGGAAATGTAGGTCCTGCCTGTGGGTGTCTTTGTAGAGCGCAAGCTTCACCTTATCATGGATGTCATTGTTTCCTAGCCCATTCAATGCCTTTTATTCTTAGTCTATTCCTTTTTTCTTTTCAAGGGAAAATTTGGGGGACACTGTCCTGACATGGTGACCAAAGGTGATAATGTTACCCACAAGCATTTCACGGAAATGAGAAGGTTGGATCGTGATGAGACCCCTTTCTCTTGGCTATGCCACCAAGTGCCATTACCCTGGTTTGGTGACCAGATAGATGGTAGTGTCATACCACTACATGCCCATGGACCTAATAGGTCGACTCATGACGAGACCTCCCATCCACCAACTAGTACCTTGAGTTTTGTTTTATCTTACAAGTCCCCTAACCTTTTATTTCTTTCTCAGGAATCCCTTGGCGAAGTATCTCAAAGGTTTCATTTTGGCTTTTAACTCTTGCCAACTACTTTTACCCTTTGGGCCTTTAGTCCCTTCTTCCCACAAGGCAAGGTACAACCCTTCCTAGCGTGGAAAACCCAATGCCCAAACCAAGGTGGGGGGAGATGAGAGGAATAATGATGGAAAGTGGTAAGTATGGAAGGAATGGACGATGACCTTTCATAAACCCACCCAATGAAAACCCATCCTAAAGGGGAACCAACTTACTAGGGCATTCTATCACCCTCCCAGGTATGAACAAGTTAAAGAGCATAATTTCCAGGCAAACGTTGCAAAAAGAAGGAGAGTTTCGTGCAACATATTCAAGTGCTCCAAAAATCAGAGTGACACATACCATGATACCTGGACTCATTACCTCATGGAGAAAGACTTACTGTCACTTCAGGACCAGGCTAGTGGGATGGATGTTGTTGTTGTTGATAGATGGGTTGCACTGGAGAAAAGAAGGGCCCTCTAGGGCCATGCTCAAGTCATCCGGCTCTCGACACTCCATGTCTAGGACCCGTGGGCCTCAAGACATGATCTCCTTGGTTATCCCTAGGATAGGGGATAACATCTGGCTCCAACTCAGGGACATGTGCTCCCTGTAGAGCGCATGAGAACCTCAACATCTCTGGTATGACATGTATCTGCTAGATCTCAACAAAATGAATCAATAATCATCAGGGTGGTGATATCACCCCTCACTCATATATGATATAGTGGAATAAAAGTAAGCATGCATATATACATAATGAAAGAATACATAATGAAACTATACTACACTAGCATGATATGCAAACGGTATATACAATGGATGCAAATTCTTAACTTACCTGTACTTATTTGTCATGTCGCTGGCGGGAAGTAGCACTTGATGTGTATATCATTCACATGTAGATTCAAAGCTTCTCCTTGAACTAGGGTTGCCAAGTTAAAAGAGTTTGTTCATGCCTGACTCATGACTTTGTAGGGACCCATCCATAATCCATCCAACTTCTTGTGCATACCAGGTTTCTCCCTTCTTTTATCCCATAACAACACTAAGTCTCCTTCCATGAAACCTCTTTCTCTTGCTTTGTGGTCGAAGGTGTTCTTAACTTTCTCTTGATTCTTCTCCATTTTACTTAAGGCAATCCTCTTAGATTCATCCAACTCCACCAATTGGTTAATTCGCCCTTGGATTGCTTCCCCTTCAGTGGTGTATTGTTGAGTGAAACGAAGGATAGGGATTTGGAGATTCACGGGTAGTTTAGCCTCCAACCCATACACTAGTTCAAACGAGGTTTTTCCTATTGAGGTCTTTGTTGTTATTTGATTTGTCCACATGGCATACTTGATCTTGCTATCCCAAGCCTTCTTGTTCTCTCCCACAACCTTCTTAATGATATTCATGAGGTTCTTATTGCTTGATTCTGCTAGGTCGTTCCCTTATGGGTAGTAGTTTGACGAATGAGATAGGACGATGCCATACTTGAAACAAAATTATGCTAAGGCAAGGGAGTTGAAAGCTTTGGCATTGTCAGTGGTGATTTTGGATGGTACCCCAAATCTTGTTATGATTCCTTCTTCCAAAACATTCATGAAAACCTCCTCAATGGCTTTCTTCGTGGGAATAGATTCCACCCACTTGGTAAAATAATCGGTTGCAGTCAAAATCCATCGATAACTATTACTTGAATTATCTTTAAATTCACCAATAAAGTCCAAACCCCATTGTTGAAAAGGAGCTTCTACCACCACCGATTTCAAAGGTTGTGCCAGGAGTTTTTGTTTACTTGCAAAGTATTGGCAAGGTTGGCATGAGCGGACATATCAGTGAGTGTCAACAAACAATGTTGGCCAATAATATCCATCTCTTAAGATCTTGTGTGCGGTAGTACGAGCAACAAAGTGCCCACCACAATACCCAGAGTGTAATTTCTTCAATAGTTTGTTGGATTCTTCTTTACTCACACATCTAAGGAGAACTTTGTTTGGGTCCTTCCAGCCAAGACAATCCTCAATCAAACAATACTTCATAGCTTTGAGTCTTCAAGCTCTTCTTTTATAGTCTACTATATGGTCTAGGCATGATAAGTTCCTGAGGTATAATATTATGTCGGAATACCATTCATCGTGTTCTAGATCACTCACCACCACATTTACTTGTTCTTTTTCTCCCATCTGTATAGCTTCTTGGTTTCTCTCAGTCAACATTCGGGCTAACCCTTGTCCCTTCACAATCTTGGTGGGTTTTATTTCTAAGTCATATTCTTGGATCTTGGAAACCCACTTACCCCTAGTACCCATACAATCTTGTTGTGACAAAACATCCTTTACTATTGGGTTAGGGACATAAGCCTTAATCTTTTTATAACCCACATAGTTTTTGAAATGCTTGAGGGATTTCACCAAGGCGTAAGCTTGATTTTCATTAATTGAATAATTCATCTCTGAATCCCTAAGGACTTTACTCATGAACGCAATAGGATGTTCATGGTCATCAACATCTTTTTGTAACAAGACACTTGCAATAGTATCCTGAGAAGCAAAAGAGAATATCATGAAATCTCGTGAATAATCAAGACTAATCAAAACTGGGGCTTGGGAAATGGCATCTTTTATATCTTCAAAATATTGGAGGGCCTTGTCATCCCACCTAAATGCTATGTCCTTTTTAAGTAATTCACTCATGGGTTTTATTCTTTCGGAAAAGTTTGGGACAAATCTTCGAATAAAGTTTATTTTTCCAAAGAATGATTGTAGGGATTTTTTGTTGGCAGGGGGGCGCACATCTTTGATAGATTGTATCCTTTCTGGGTCTACATAAATTCATCCCTTTGAGACTATGTGTTCCAATAGCTTTCCCTTATCTATCTCGAAAATAAACTTCTTAGGGTTCAAGGAAATACCATATTTTCTACACCTTTCAAAAACAATCCTGAGGTGTGATATGTGGTCTTTCTTTCCTTTGATACGACTGTGAGGTCATCTTGGTAAATTTCTATAATTTTTTGAATAAGATCCCTAAAAGCAAAGTCCATTGCTCTATGAAAGTTTGAACCTACATTTATAAGGCCAAATGGAATTCTCAAATACATGATTGTTCCCCATGGTGTGGTAAATGTTGTTTTGAGTTGATCTTCTCTCTTGAGTAACACCTGATTGTATCCAGAAAATCCATCCAACATGGACATCATGCTCACTGCCATGACCTTTTGTAGTAATTGTTCCATATTTGGGAGGGGGTAATTGTCTTTCAAAGATGGTTGGTTAAGGTTTCGAAAATCTACGCATAGGCGTATGTCACCTCTTTTCTTTCGGACCACTACCAAATTGGACATCCATGAAGAATATCTAATGGGGGCTATGATACCAACATCTACCATCTTTTGAAGTTTCTTTTGTATCTGGTTTTCCAACTTAGGGTTAATATGCCTTAGTTTTTGTCGGAAAGGTTTGGCTCCCTCTGTCAAAGGTATAGCATGTTGGATGACATCACCCCTATAAGCCCTTAAGTCATCATAAGTCCAAGCAAAGGTATCCTTAAATTCTCTTATGAGGTCAAGTATCTCATTCATTTCTTCTTCTGTCATACCTTTCCCTATTTTGACCATTCTTGGATCCATCTCGGTGCCGATTTTGAATTCTAAGACTTCATCTATTTGTTGTTTGGGGTTTTTTCCTTTGTAAACATTGTGTCTATCAAAGAATTGTTATAAAGGAACACACCCTTTCGACAGAGTGTTATTTTGCAATTTTACTACATCCAGGTCCTGGAATCAGCTAGGAAGTTTACTTGTGAATTGGTGAATTCTCTATTGTTTTCCATGAATCTAAGGATTTGACTATCATCTTCAAATACTTGCCAATGTTCAAAGTTATCAGGGATCGATGGTCTAAATAGGACCTCCATTTTGCACAAGTTCTAGAGGGGACCCTCACAAGGTTGCAAAGTAGATGTTGAGACAGCCAAAGCATCTGCTACATCATTTTCTTCTCTGCGAACTGCTTCGATTGATACTACCTCAAAGGATTTTGCAACAGATCTTGCAAAGTCTTGGTACCTTTTTAGTCTCTCATTCTTTGCGGAAAATTTTAACAAAACTTGTGATACTATTAGGTTTGAATCTCCTATAACCCTCAAGTGTGTGATACCTTTGTCAATTGCCAAGTTAAGACCTATAATCAAAGATTCATATTCAACAATGTTGTTTGTACAATGATATGCAAGTCTATAGGAGTAGTAGAAATTTTCCTTAGATGAGGCTGTTAAGACAATGCTTGCCCCTGAACCAAAACTCGAATGAGCACCATCAAATTCTAGGGTCCATATTCATTCAAGTGTTTTTCCAAGTTCATCTTCAAAGTTTCTTCCTTGGACAAACCAACTTTCCACCCATTATTCACACATAGGAGTTGATCATTGGGTTTTTCAGGAGTTTCAATGAGGCATCCTGTGATAGGTTCCTTGTGAAGGGTAAAAAATCCTCCTTTGGGATGGGGTATAATAGATTTGGAAGCTTGGTCTTGGAATCTCCTGGTTTTTTTTCTATCGAGTACTTGCAGAGTAGAATCCCCCAACTACCTAATGTGTCTATCACCATTACACCGATCTTGAAAGAGAATCAGGGCAGGTATGGAAGGCAACACTTAGGTCTTTGATAATTCCTCGTGTAAAACCATCTTGTGTATTTGGTTGTGATTTATTGACATCTAGTTGGTACATAACCCTTTCCATCATTATGTTTCTAGCGGTATCTGGGTAAAAAACACAATTATGGAGAAGGAGATCATTGATCTGGAGGGTAACATAAAAAGGTGTAGGTTCACCGTATTTTGTTCCCAGGCTTCCAACATGATATACAACAAAGAATTCTTCTTCACAGTCATCTTCCTCAGTGATTTGTGAAGGTAAGTATTCAATGTTTTCAACCTCGAGATATTCATAGGTATCTTGAGGGGAATTCAAATCCTCAGGGGGATCATGTCTTTGTGAAAATAAGGAAGCATCTTCCATGCTTGAAAAACCCGTGCTCCACTTTCTAGGAAGAGTATGATTTTCTACCTCTAGAATCTCTGGGAAGTCATGCTCTTGCTCATCCATGTTTTCCTCATTTATCCCTAATATGTCATCTTTGTTCACAAGACTGATCTGGCAAATGGAATTGTCAAACTCAAGATTTTCTTCAATTTGGCAGGCAACATCTTGTGCTTCCTTGAGGCTTGTAAGAAATCGGTTTTTGAGTATAAATTGTAAATTTCCTTCAAAGGAGTTTAGATAGTGTTAGAGAATAGTGCTCTCTTGGTGAAAGTTGGGCTCAAGTCTACCAATTAGGGTGTTGAACCTATCATTGAATTCTCTAACATCTCCGTCACTTTGTTTGCAAATTTTGAGGTATTGGGAATAAATGGAGGCCATATTTTCCACCATACCCCATCTTTTGAAGAAATCCCATTCCAAATCTTCAAGGGTTTTGAGGCTACCATTTGGGAGTTTATTTATCCAATCTTTGACACCCCTGTGAGTGAGGCCAAGAAAAGTCTCATAAATCTGTCAGGATGTTATTTTCCAGATTGATGGAATTCATAACCCTCACAAAATTTAGTCCAATGTGTGTTGCCATAAGACCCTACCTCTCCCGAGAATTCGGGTATCCAAGAGTCAACTTCTTTTGGGAGATCATGTAATCCTCCTTGGATATTGACCAATTTGAAAAGGCCAAAAAGTTCTTTGGAAGACCATTTAAGAGAACCTATAGGGATGACAGGGATCGGAGGATGATAAGGTGTATACTGACGTCCACTACGAGTCGTCATCGATGGAGTCACTAGATAATCTTCTCGAAATTATCAAAGAGATGAGGGGATCACCCTCGGTGGAGTCGCCAGGTAAGCTTTGTAAGATAAAGGCTTTGAAGGGAAGGCTTACCGAAAAAGTGTCGTTTTGAGGAATATTGACTCAGTGTTCCCCGACAACGGCGCCAAAATGTTATCGCACAATTTGTACTTTCCCAAAGCCCAAGGCAAGTGGATACAAAATTGGTGTAACTGGGAATTACCTATCACTATCACCTTAATAGGAAATCCCTTTCGATTTAGAAGTATGTTGCAGTACCCCAGGGGAGACGTCCCCAATGACCTGAGGTTTTAAGAAGGCTAATGCAGATGACACAAGGAAATCCCTACCCTCTCACAGGTCACTCAAGTTAAAATATTCTTTAAGTCTTATTGAAGATGAAGTAAATGAATAATATTTGTGTACCTACCCAGAACAAGACAACAAAGAGAAAAAAGGCACTTTCTGAGTACCAAAATGATATTAAAGCTTCACAAGACTATGAACTCTTAGAATATAGACTAGTTGATATAAAATGATAGCAATATAACAGTTTATAACAACGATGATAAATTTGTAACAACCACAATAATTATGCTTCAAAATGCTTGATAAAAGACCGCAAATGATAGATTTAACTATGCCAATTGATGTTCAATAGCCACAAGCAAGTTCAACAAGATCTAGCTAGCATAAGATGTCACTTCTAAGGTGAGATTGTTGTTGTAAGATGGTTGTAGCAATATTTTGCAACAACAAGAAGTTAATAACTAAAATAGGATAGACTAGGGTTAATAAAAGTTAGTAGGTGTTCAAGAGAAGATATTTCGAAAATTGTTTGATCAATCAACACTTTGTAGTGTGTCTTCTAGGGTAATGGAGTCAATGATAGAAGCAACAACTCTTAGAGGAAAATAACTATGATAATAATTAGTCAAAGGAGACATAGTGGATGAGAGAGGTGTTGGTAGCCCAAGGCCTCAAAAATCCAAATCCTAGAGATAATTGCTAGAAAGTAATAATCATTAGGCCCTAGCGATTTCTCTTTTCCCTAGACAAATTGAAATGAAATGCAATAGACAATGAAGTAGGGTTATTGGAGTGCTACAATGGTAGGACTCTAATATCTACTTCTAGATAGGTTCCTTTCAAGAAATCTTAGCAAGTGGAAGATTATAGAGAAAAATATAGTAACATATGTCTTTCTCCTAGGGTTTCAAGCAAGCAATTTCATAATCTTTGACATGAAACAAATAATTTTACCATAAGCATTCATGCATAATAAAGAAATGTAGATTTTCTACTTACTTCACCAAGAATAATCAAGCATAAACCCTAGTTGAAGATCCTCCACATGAAAATTTGCCAAAATACACCAAGATTTGCCTCCCCAAAAGTTGTGCACCACTTAGTTTCAACCAATAACCCTTAAAGAGGGTTGAATTTCAGACCACCACTGTTATGCGTGAATGATGAAAAAAAGAGAGTTTCTCTCTCTTATTTAGACAATACTCATGACATTTAATTAAAATTAGGTCATCACAAGGTCGACATGGCCAAATTACATGAAAAATCCAGTTTTTACATAAATTCAAATAATTAAACCCTAAAATCACTTTCAGAGGTAATGTCATGCCCTTCTAGGGTGACATTGAGTCTCTTGGGTGGAACGTTGGGCCCCATATGCAAAACATCAGGCCTCCCAAGGCCCTGGATGATGCCACATGTGTCAATTAGCACACAATTGCCTCCATAATGCTAATCCTGACACTGGGTGACATCTAGGGTCATAGAGGTGATGTCATGGGCCTCCCAAGGCCAACGTCCAAGAGGAAAGGCAAGTCCCCCCTGGGTCTAGGTCTTCCAGAGTGTCCCTGTTGCAACGTCCTTCTTTCTTCTTGGTGCAAGTTTATGGTTTATCTTTCCCCCTGGTGGGGTCACAACATCCATCTGTTGGGATTTTAGCCCCATGGAGGTCCGACCTAGTCATTCCCCCACATGTACCTGTCCACCGGGTAAAGTCCTACAACAACAAAAAATATGCCCTCCAGGGGCTCATACATCACATGTATCATAGCAATGCCAATCACATCTAATAATCAAATTACCCAAACATGTACATCAAACCCCCCTTTACCTAGACAAATGCTCAAATACGTTATGCAATTAAACAAGTCAAGTTTGGAGAGGGTCTCAGTATGTCCTATTGGGCTAATTATCCTTAAGTTTGGGGTGTTTCCCATGTGAGAGACAATATAGGTCATGTAAGTGTGAGAAATGGTGCAGGGGAAGTGTTTGGGTAAAGGGTGCAGTGATAACAGGGAATTGTAGGTCTTTCCTGTGGGTGCCTTTGTAGAGGGCGAGTTGCACTTTATCATGGATGTCATTGTTTCCTAGCCCATTCAATGCCTTTTATTCTTAGTCATATTGTTTTTTATTTTCAAGGGAAAGTTGGGGGATGCTGTCCCGACGTGGTGACCAGAGGTGACAGTGTTAACCACAAGCATTTCACGGAAATGCAGAGGTTTGCTCATGATGAGACCCCCTTTCTCTTGGCTATGCCACCAAAAACCACTACCCTGGTTTGGTGAACAGATAGATGGTAGTGTCATACCGCTAAATTCCCATGGACCTAATAGGCTGGCTCATGATGAGACCTCCCATCCACTAACTAGCACCTTGAGTTTTGTTTTATCTTACAGGTCCCCTTTTTTTTACTGAGAAGCCTTTTATTGCTTTCTCGAGAATCCCTAGGCGAAGCATCTCAAAGGTTTCATTTTGGCTTTTAACTCTTGCCAACTACTTTTACCTTCTGGAATTTTAGCCCCTTCTTCCCACAAGGCAAGGCATAACCCTTCCTAGCGTGGCAAACCCAATGCTCGAACCAAGGTGGGGGGAGATGAGAGGAATAATGATGGAAACTGGTAAGTATGGAGGGAATGGACGATGAACTTTCATAGACCCACCCAGTGGAAACTCATCCTAAAGGGGAACCGACTTACTAGGGAATTTTGTCACCCTCCCCGGTATGAACAAGTTAAAGAGAATAATTTCCAAGCAAACGTTACGAAATGAAGGAGAGTTTAGTGCAAGATATTCAAGTTCTCCAAAAATCATAGTGACACATACTATGATATCCAGACTCATTACCTCATGGAGCAAGACTTACTGTCACTTCAAGACCAGGCTGGTGGGATGGATGTTGTTGTTGTTGATAGATGGGTTACACTGAAGAAAAGATGGGCCCTTTGTGGCCATGCTCAAGTCATCCGATTCTCGGCACTCCATGTCTAAGATCTGTGGGCCTTGAGACATGATCTCCTTGGTTATCCCTAGGATAGGGGATAACACTGTCTAAAATTCCATTCCTTAGGAAGCATCCCTAAAGCCACCATCATTTTTGTGTGCCAATAATGTTTGATAGTCTTGTAAAATTTGGAGTTTTTGGTTCTTGTGCAACCCAAATCATGGATAATTCCTCCCACTTGATGTTCGACCTCCTCATATTCTTTGAATTCTCTGACCAATTTCACTTCCTCTTCCAAGGTGGGCATAATCGTCTGATCCTCCTGAGGGACAACTCATGATAAAACTCTGTTGCCTTAGCAACACGAGCGACCAGTAGGGTAAAGTCTAGGCTGCCTCCCGTAGGGACCATAATGAAATGGGGATGAGGGGGAAAAGCTTGCTTGACAAAGACATGGTTAGAAGACCAACCAAATAACATAGTATACTAGAGAAGATAGCAGAACTGAAAAGCTTTGAAAGCCACACCTTGATCCATTTGTCAATTTAACCTTCCCAAATCCATCATACCAACAAGAACGGAGAGTACAACATCGTCAATGCTTTGCATTTTCACGAGGAACAATATCATTCAACGTCGTGCGAGGAGAGATTTGATCGTGCAATCCATCTCTCCCCCATTCAATTCCTTGATCACATTCATAACCGGCTTCATCCTTGGCATTTGGGCATCGTACAAGAGATGAGACACCTAAAGTCGCTACCCTCTCAACTGTTGTCATGTTGCATCTGAGACATGACACCCCATCCGAGGATATGATTTGGTAACTTAAAACAATTTTAAGTATTCATTTTGTTCCTCTATAACGGTAAATGAAAATAAACTTAATAGTGAAATAAATCAATGTGCAAAAGTAAGATTATTTAAATATGTATATATTTACCAATAAACTGCCAAGCACAACAATGCATTTCCAACACAGAAACCTAGTTTATTGAACATGAATGAAGACACTTGCTAAAAACAAATATAAAGAAAGTCAATTAAAATTCTTTACTCTTTCCACGTTTAACATTCTTATGCTTGTGTCTAATAGTGTGTAAAAGGAGGATTATAGGTGTATGCAAACACTTAGTAGCAAATTGCGAAGCACAACAACATACATTTGGTTTATTGAATCACTAATGAAGATGGTTACCAATAATGGATATTAGGGAAGATAATTACTGACATGTTAAGGAAGACTATAACCAACACACATGTCAAGGCGTATCCCAAGAGTAGGTAAATTTTTATAGATTGATCAACGTTTTATAAGGAAATTAGTAAATCTAAATCTTGTTTAGTTCCTAGCAAATTGATAGTACCGATTAATATTTTTAATTTGGTGGCACTTGGCAGACTGCAAAAATTAAAATGGATAAAGGTGTATACATATTTGTGCTTTGGATTATATTTCGATTTGCACAAAATGGGCTCTATTCTCTATGACACCATCCAACCAACACTTGAGGGGTGCCCTACTTCTCTTCATGTGCGGAGTCTCTGAGATTGTTTACATGTGGCATTTCAAAACCATCAAAGAAAATCGAGAACTATCATCTCCTAAAAATGCTTTGTAATAAATTTTATTACCCTTAATTAAATAATAAATTTAATAATCTTATTAAATATAAAAAAAAATCACATTTATAGGTTAAAAATGAAAAAAAAAATCAACAAAACATTATTGAAATCTAAAATTCAAAAAATCCAAGTATACTATATGTAAATCAATCCCTTATGAGTTAAGGATTCATTTTTGAAATCCCAACGTAAATATTATCAATGGCATCCTTCAACAAACTAACTGAATAGTTCCATCATTAGTTATGAAACTGAAGGAAAGTTTGCTTAAAATAATTAGTCAATTTATTTAATTAATATTTAAAATAAGATGTCATTTAAGCTTTAATAATTATATATTTATGATAATTTTAAGTAATTGATATTGCTTCTTATACATTTAAAAAATATAAATATTGATATTTATTAAAATAAATATGATTTATCATTTAATATAATTTTAATTATAAATTATTATAATATACAAAATGATTTAACATTTTTTACATTATAATATTTTAAAATTACTTTTTTCACATTGTGTTCATGGTTAATCTTACTTTCAAAATTAGACATTATTTTTTAAATATTGTTGAAGGTGATGCAATTTGTGTTCCACACTAATATAAGATATATATATATATGCCATGTTAGACATTAAATTGGTGTATGAGATATCCTTATTTGTGGGACAATACTTTCAGAATTAGACATTATTTTTTAAATATTGTTGAAGGTGATGCAATTTGTGTTCCACACTAATATAAGAAATAGTGTTGAATTATATAT
>ML778296.1:822392-867098 GCA_009831015.1 Picea engelmannii | reverse complement strand
AGGGACTCCCTTCGTCCAATTATTGCACTAGTAAAGTTTATAGAGGTATAAATATCCTCTCCCCATCTGGATTTGAACTTATATATATATATATATATATATATATATATATATATATATATATATATATATATATATATATATATTTGTGTATATGTTTTATATCGATAGTAATGTTACATTTTAAATGTTATATTATTATTATGTTTGGGAATCAACATTTGCATTTTGGGGGTTCGAAATTATTTGAAATTCACATTTTTGGAATCAAAATTCATACTTTTGAAAACCAACAATATAATACTAAGAACTTTATAAAACATAACTACTTAACAAAATGCATGTTGATTGGTCGCTTACATTATTGCTTTGTCTTGATTTGATTATGGTTTTGCAAGTTCCATGTTATCTATTAGTTGATGCATAGTCTCATTGTCTTGTGGTCCTCCATAGTTAGTGTTTACAGACCACACATGATTCGAGGCTCCAAACTGATATCCCTTGCTCATATTGACAACCATGTTCCAGATCATGTTACAATCAACCTCCAAAACAACTATTTGTCTCTTCTGTTGAACCCGAGTGCCCACAATTGTTTCCACTTGACTAACTACCTATTGTTCATTTTCATGGATTTTGGTTGTGGTTGAGAAGATTGATGCTTAGTTTTCCTAAATGGACTCTTCATGATTTCATAACACCCCCCTAATCTCCTTCAATTCCCTATAATCCATAACAAGATAATGGCAATAAGGGTTGATAACCACTTGAAAGGGCTCAAATTACTGAGCTACACAATTACTATACAAAGCCCTTTGTGCCACCAAAGAAATTAAGGATGACTCCAAGATTCCAAACTAGCAAGACCTGGACAAGTTCAAAGAGTGAAAATTGAATAGTCGTCTGCCCAAATAGAAACCATGAACACCAATGAAACCTAATAAGTACTTAGAACACAAAACCTTTCATCCTTGAGACACATATAGAACGTTGGTGTATCCAGTTGCAAAGTCAATAAGACTTTTCCAAGGCCGAGCTCGAACTAAATTGAGACTAAATTGATTCCAAGAAATAGAGTAACCTCCAAAGAAGGACAATAAATCATCAACAAGGAGCTCCTTGAAGGAATCAAGTTCAACCAATACAAACTCCCCTGGCCTAGAAGATGAAAAAGGATGAGGTTCATTGATTTTCAAAGGCACTAAACCATGCTCCACTACTTCAGACCAGTGAAACCTGGACAAAATCGCAAAATGCACAGTGAACAATCCTATACCCAAAAGGAAATCATAGGAACCAACAAAACCTGAATTAATCTTAGAACACAATATATTTCCTAAAGCAATTCTTATTACTTAAGTTGGATATACATTTCTTGGGACACCTTTCCTACAACCAAGTGCAATATGACACAATCAAAATGAACAAAGAACATATGATATAATCCGTAAAGATAAATGATGCATCTTTAAACGAAATACAAGATATTGTCCTCAAATTTTTTTTATACAAACTTAATTAACATGCTTAATTTCATATTTTACAAAATTTTCATCACATATTAATCTCACTAAGTAAAGAACAAAGGTCCTATGGGAGGTAGGTGTGGGGAGAGCCTTTTTTATCCCAGAGGAAATCAAATTGCATATTATGCCTTGGGGCTCGAGAATGTTTCCAACAATATGATAGAGTCATACTCGTTGTGGAAAGGATTGAACATAGCTAAGGGAGAGGGCCTTAAATCCATTATCATTTTAGGGGATTCAATGATGGTGATAAGAGCCATGAGAAGCAACATTGATATGGAAACTAATGCTTTGAGTACCCTTATTGCAAGAATTCACAAATCTCTTGCAAGTTTCAACAAGGTTTTCTTCTACCATGTCAAACGGGAACTCAACGAAATAATTGATCATTGGGCAAAGGTTGCATCATCCCTAAGCTCGAGCTTATGTTGCAAAAATGGGGTGTATGGTTACTCCCCTACACCATAGTGGGAAATCATATCGCCGCTTTAATGAACAATAGGAGCGAGACAAGGTAGCCCCAAGGGTTAGCTCAAGTGGTTCTGAGCTAGACGTGAAGTTATCCCCAACGAAGGAGGTCACGGGTTCAAATCTCTTATTCCCTCTTGGGGTTAGGCTTTCCACGAACATCAGTACCGACGATTTACCCTATTTACCATCCACGAAGTGGGGAAGTACTCGGGGGTTTTCCGTGAGATAATACCTCGGGAAAAAAAAATAGGAGTGAGACAAGGCATGAAGAGGCTAGCAAGAGCACTAGGCAGCTCACACATTTGGTTAGTCTTGGGAACAACACAGGTCTTCAATGCATTGGGTTGGATACAACGATGGAATTTGGGACATACGCAGTGTAAGGTTGCTCGACTGTGGTTTCATGGTGAGGGATTTGCGAGTTGGGCGAGGAGCGTTTGGTGAGGTTGGGGGAGGACTCTGGCCCGAGGATACTAGGTTGAAAGGTGGAAACAAGTGTGTGAGGGTGGCTTCCACAAAAATGATCAAATTTGAGAACACTATCATTGTTAGTGCTGCTAATATGATGAATTTACTTCCGTAATAGGTGCAACAGATCAATCTCTTGAGGAAGAGTGTCAACACCTTCAAGTTCATGTTCTCCCACAATGATTAGATTCCATCTCTCTTGCCTCCAACAACCATGGCTCTCAAAATTTGCAACAAGACGGTGTTCATGAAGAAGAAATGGTAGAGTAGGTGCACAAACCAATGGACGTGGAAGAAATCGACTTTCCCACTTCGCAAAGGAGCTAGAAGTTCAAGACAGTGCTCCCCCATGACTGGTAGATGTTTTTTAGGGTAGTTATTTTGTTAAGACAATTTGTCAAAGCTTATAACTTGCAATATTGAAACTATTGTGTAGAAAATACTTTAGTACTCTATATAGCTAGCTAGCTTAGAAATATGCTCGGATATAAAGTAAGACACCATAATTTTGCTTGATCTTGCTGTATACTTATGCACAACCCTATTCTAATGAATATAATTTCATTATTAGTTAAAAAAAAATAAAAATAAATAAATAACGAAGATACAAAACAAAGTTCATCTTATTGTATAATTCAAAACATGGCTATTAAAATAGTGTAACTCATATTTCATTGCATATATTCTAAAGACATTTCCTTTATCATTAAAATTCAACTATTAAAATATTCATACTCATATTTCATTGTATATATTCTAAAGACATTTTTTTTAATATCGAAATTCAATATTTTTAATTTTTATATATTCCTTTCCTTTTAAACTTTTAATATCATGAAAATCCCTGTAGCTATGTAAAAATCCCCATTATTAAAATATTCATACTCATATTTCATTGTATATATTCTAAAGACATTTTCTTTAATATCGAAATTCAATATTTTTAATTTTTATATATTCCTTTCCTTTTAAACTTTTAATATCATGAAAATCCCTGTAGCTATGTAAAAATCCCCATTCTATTCGTTTCGCAGATAATTATGAAGTATCACATGAATTAAGTATGAGTATATAATTAATTTTGATTTCTAGATTTTAAAATTAATAACAGTGTCGCTTTGGCCGAGTGGTTAAGGCGTGTGCCTGCTAAGTACATGGGGTTTCCCCGCGAGAGTTCGAATCTCTCAGGCGACGTTTCCATATTTTTAATTTTTAAAACTCGCTGACTGGATTGTTGTCCGTTTGTCTGTTACTCTCTGCCATTGGTTTACTGTGTCTTCTCTACTATGGGTGTCCGGAATGTTTTTCTGTTCTTTTAAAATTAATTTCTTTCCAACTATAAGTAAACCTCCGGCATAAAATCAAACGAGCGTTTGTAGTCCAACGGTTAGCATAATTGCCTTTCAAGTAATTGACCCGGGTTCGACTCCCGGTAGACGCAACAGCAGAGTTACATTTTCTTTGAAATAGAACATCGCTGTTAGGAAAATTAGGAAAATTCGCCTAGGTAACCAACAATCTAACTTTAAATAGTTAGGAAAATTCTAATAGTAATTCGCCCAGTTAACCAACAATCTAACTTAAATAGTTAGGAACTAAACTTAATACTTAGGAAAGTTAGGAAAATTTGCCTAGGTAACCAACAATCTAACTTTAAATAGTTAGGAAAATTCTAATAGTAATTCGCCTAGGTAACCAACAATCTAACTTAAATAGTTAGGAACTAAACTTAATACTTAGGAAAGTTAGGAAAATTCGAATAGTCCGAACATACAAAAACACTAACAAAGTGGAAAATTCGAATAGTCCGAACATACAAAAACACTAACAAAGTTTGAGTAAAAAGGTTGAACATCATGTTAGCAACTGCAATGAGAAGGTTGAACATCATGTTATATAAGTTAATAGTTAGGAAAATTCTAATAGTCCGAACATACAAAAACACTAACAAAGTTTGAATAAAAAGGTTGAACATCATGTTAGCAATTGGAAAAAAGAAGCTAGAAGGAGCTATCATGGTGTTTTACAATCCAAGAGATCATCGAGATGAGCTGAGTGTTTTATTAATCGAGGGTTTCCATGCATCGCTTGAGCTGTCTAAAATCCTATTCCTTAGGAAGTATCCCTAAAGTCATGATCGTTTTTGTGTGTCAATAAAGTTTGAGTCTAGGCTGCCTCCTGCAAGGAGCCATAATGAAATGGGGATGAAGTATCCCTAAAGCCACGATCGTTTTTGTGTGCCAATAAAGTTTGAGAGTCTAGGCTGCCTCCCGCAAGGAGCCATAATGAAATGGGGATAAGAGGAAAAATCCTGCTTGACAAAGACATGGTAAGAAGACCGACCAAATAGCACAGTATACTAGAGAAGATAGCAAAACCGAAAAGCTTTGAAAGCCACAACTTCATCCATTTGTCAATTTAACCTTCCCAAATCCATCATACCAGCAAGAGCAGAGAACACAACAACGTCAATGCTCTGCGTTTTCACGAGGAGCAATATCATTCAACGTCGTGTGAGGAGAACTTTGATCATGCAAGCCATCTCTTCCCCATTCAATTCCTTGATCACATTCATAACCGAATTCATCCTTAACATCTAGGCATTGATGTCTCGTTGCATCCAACACATGACACCCCATCGAAGGATATGATTTGATTACTTAAAACAATTTTAAGTATTCATTTTGTTTCTCTATCATAAAAATAAAAATAAACTTAATAATGAAATAAACTTAAGAATGTGCAAAAGTAAAATTATTTAAGTATGTATATATTTACCAACAAACTGCCAAGCACAACAATGCACTCCCAACATAGAAACCAACCTAGTTTATTGAACATAAGTGAAGACTCTTACTAAAAACAAATATCAAATATCAAGGAAGTCAATTAAAATTCTTTGCTCTTTCCATGTTTACACATTCTTTGCTTATGTCTAATAGTGTGAAAAAGGAGGATTATAAGTGTATGCAAACACTTACTAGCAAATTACCAAGCACAACAACATACATTTAGTTTATTGAAGCATTAATGAAGATGGTTATCAATAATGGAGATTAGGGAAGATAATTACCTACATGTTAGGGAAGACAATAACCAACACAGATGTCAAGGCGTATCCTAAGAGTAGGTAAATTTTATTACAGATTGTTCAACGTTTTATAAGGAAATTGGTAAATTTAAATTTTGTTTAGTTCCTAGCAAATTGATAGTACAAATTAATTTTTTTAAGTTGGTCGCACTCCTGGTAAATTGGCAGACTACAAAAATTTAAATGGATACAAGTGTACACATAGTTGGACTTTGGATTATATTTCCATTTGCACAAAATGGGCTCTACTCTCGATGACACCATCAAGCCTTGGCTTGGGGTGCCCTTCTTCTCTTCATGTGCGGAGTCCAAGAGATAGTTTACATGTGGCATTTCAAAACCATCAATAAATATCATTTGATGTCATTGACAGAAAATAAAAAAACTATCATCTCCTAAAAATGTTTTTATTATAATAAATTTAACTACCCTCTATTAAATAATAAATTTAATAATCTTATTAAATATAAAAAAATTTAATCACATTTGAAAAAAAAACAACAAAATATTAATGAAATCTAAAATTAAGAAAATCCAATTATACTATATGTAAATCAAATGTAAATCAATCCCTTATGAGTTTAGGGATTCATTTTTGAAATCCCAACGTAAATATTATCAATGGCGTCCTTCAACAAAACTAAGTGAATAGTTCCATCATTATTTATGGAACTCAAGGAAAGTTTGCTTAAAAAAAATGGTCAATTTATTTAATTAATATTTAAAATAAGATGTCGTTTAAACTTTAATAATTATATATTTATAATAATTTTAATTACTTGATATTGCTTCTTATACATTTTAAAAATATGGAGTAAACTTTAATAATTATATATTTATGATAATTTTAAGTACTTGATATTGCTTCTTATACATTTAAAAAATATTGATATTTATTAAAATAAATATGATTTATCATTCAATATAATTTTAATTATAAATTATTATAATATAAAAAAATGATTTAGCATTTTTTACATTATAATATTTTAAAATGACTTTTTTCACATTGTGTTCATGGTTGAATCTTACTTTCAGATTTGTACATTATTTTTTAAATATTGTTAAAGGTGATGCAATTTGTGTTTCACACTAACATAAAAAATAATGTTGAATTAAAGGGTGACAAGGGATTCCCTCTATTCAACTATTTGACTGGTAAAATTTACGGAGGTATACATACCCGACTCCCATCTAGATTTGAATATATAGATATATATATATATGTGTGTGTGTGTGTGTGTGTGTGTGTGTGTGTGTGCGTGTGTGTGTGTGTGTCCGTACCCCTTTCGCCCCCAATTGCTTGTTCTTGGTGGGATGGGATGGAGAATTTGAAGAATTCTATGGATTTCATCCAACGCTCAATCATGGATGTCAAGTGTGCCATCAAAGAGTCGTTGAACATGGATGACAGCTGGGTTCGTTGCGAGGAGCTTCTGGAGTCTCTTCTTCGGGATCTTCGACATACCATCCATGACACATGGATTCTGGGTAAGGACAATGCGCAGGACCAACAGGAAGAACGAAGGCCCGACCTCAGCTTCGGATGATCCCAACTTTCTCAAGTTTCTTAGGTTTCTTATGTTTCCAGACAATTTAGTTTACAGGGATCCAACCCTGCATGGCATCCTAGCTCTAGGCGTAGCACATTTTTTGTTTTTAACATTTTTTGAAAATTGCATGGACAATTGGAAACTCCACGACCATGTGGCAGCATTGGTTTCCCACCACGGTGATTCTGCCACAGTCTCTAGAGTCTCTCGAGATATACTGACATCTATAACTTTTGCTCTTTAGCAAGATTTAATATATTTTCCTAACTTACAAAAAAAAAGATGTAACTAACAAAATTATAATTGAAATTTTTTTATTTTTTTTATTATTATATATTGTATCGTTTTCATAATAAAAAAATTAAATAATAACTTATATTTAAATGTAAATTATATCAAATTTTGTGATATGCAAAAACCTTATAACCTAAATATTTTAAAAAAATAAAATAAAACCGGAGATTTTTTTATTATAAAACAATAGATTTTTAAATGTATTTTTTTAATTGTTTTTTAAAATTATCTAATTTATCAAATTATATATTTTTTTAACTTTTAAGATTGCAGGGAACAAAGAGTGTTTCAAAGCTGATATACAAAAGCTATATACTTTACTATCAAAGTCTAATCATATCCAAGGTAGGATTGCCCAAATCACATGAGTGGTATATCCAAGGTGAGATGGCCCAGACATTTTCTTTATCATTAAAATTTCTTTATCATTAAAAGTTCAACTATTAAAATATTCAAACTCATATTTCATTACTATCAAAGTCTAATCATATCCAAGGTAGGATTGCCCAAATCACATGAGTGGTATATCCAAGGTGAGATGGACATTTTCTTTATCATTAAAATTCAACTATTAAAATATTCAAACTCATATTTCATTGCATATGTTCTAGAGACATTTTCTTTAATATTAAAATTCATATATATTCCTTTCATTTTTAACTTTTAATATCATGAAAATCCCCATTCTATTCATTTCCCACCAAACATAATTATGAAGTATCACATGAATTAGTTTATAAGGAAGGCTCTCAAGCGTTGAGTATATAACTAAGTTTAACGCCTCAATGTTAAATCTTTTGTTGTCAACAACAGCGTCGCTTTGGCCGAGTGGTTAAGGCGTGTGCCTGCTAAGTACATGGGGTTTCCCCGCGAGAGTTCGAATCTCTCAGCCGACGTTTTCCTTTTTAAAATTTTTACTACTAGTTGACTGGATTGTCGTCCGTTTGTCTGTTACTCTCCGCCATTGGTTTACTGTCTTCCCGTGCCCGGAATATTTTAGTGTTTTTTCAAAATTAATTGCTTTTAAACTATAAGTAAACCTCCAGCACAAACCTAAGAGAGCGTTTGTAGTCCAACGGTTAGGATAATTGCCTTCCAAGCAATAGACCCGGGTTCGACTCCCGGCAGACGCAAGAACGGCGTTACGTCGCTGTTAGTAACATATGGTGAAGATAATTGCTGGCCCTGTTATAGAACCGGGTACGGTTTTGGACTTGTGTTTTGTTTGAAAATAGAATTCCGCTGTTATTTACATAGGAGGGAATTGTCTGAAATAGAACGCTGCTGTTACTGACATCGGATGTTAGAAATAGTTTTAAGTCTCACTCGATGATCAAAAGAAACTCTTAGTTTAGATAGAATTTGCACGGAAACTGATGTCCCTTGTGGTCATTGAGGTCATGCACTTTTTTAGCAGCATTTGGTTTTGGTCTTAATTCTATACACAAGGTTAGATACTATCTTTAGTTACAATTTAACCTCTTTTTAGTAGCATTTGGTCTTGGTCTTAATTCTATACACAAGGTTAGATATTATCCTTAGTTACAATTTAACCTCTTGCCCAAGGTGTTTCATGTTGCTCTTCTTATCTATTCTTGTTTATTTTTTTTTTACGACTTTCTAAATGTTTGTTTTCTAAAATTTTGATTCTTTTTTCTCTCTTTCAATCTTTTTTTTGAAAATAAGAAATTTTGGTTTTTTAATGCTCCTAACCTTTTTTATTTCTTACATTATTCTAGCAAGTGTAAAAAAAACATACAATGTTAATCTTCTTCTTGGTTACTCTCCATACTTGGTTTATTGTCTTCTCTACTATGGTCGCAGGAAGTCCAAGGAAGTGTTTGTAGTCTAATGGTTAAGCTAATTGCCTTCTAAGCAACAGGCTAGGAGACTCAGGTTTCACTCTTGGGAAATATAGTAAATGTTCTTAGATTTTATTTGAAAATGTGTACTTAGAAGGAAGGTGATGTCATGAGAAATAAAATACAAGAAGCCAACAAACCAAGTTACAAACATCCTTAATTCATCATTATCATGTTGTTTTCTTTGTTTTTTTTTTCACTAAATGACCTCATAGTGAGATTACACTATAACTAGGTTCTAGTCTCCAAGTTTTATGTATGGGGATAAAAGTTAGGTGTTCTTGGATACTATATGATCTCTCTTTGGGAGCCTCAATGATGAGTAGATGGAAGATTGGGTATCAAGTGGATACTAGTGACTCATGAAAACCTCCTTTTGGTTTTGGAGTATGACATAAAAAAACTTATGATTGACAAATAACTCGTCTTCTTCAGACATAAGACAACTTGTTAATGGGCCAAGACCAAGGGGCATGCAATAGGAATTGAAGTATGTCCCCTTACACACAACTATTAGGCATATCTAACTTATTTATTGGGCATTTTTTGAGAAAAACATGTGAAATAGAAATTTAAGAACAAGGTAAATAAAGAGCACAAGCACACCTAAGGATGGATCACATCTACAAATTAAGATAATGGAGGAAGATTTCCCCATATAATCTTGTTATTATATTGATACAAAGGCAAGAGATATAAATGAAATTGGGAACCCCTATTCATGTAAAAAATAGGTGATTTAACCATAACTATAGGTATGTGGTACCTAACCACACATACCCCTAAACATGTTCATCTTTAGTATTGACCTTCTCCATCTGGACCACCTCAACACCTGTAGATTTTAACCTTGTACAATATTTAATGCAAACAAATTTTCAATAAAATAACAGAAAAGATACAATGGCAAATACAAACATTACACAGAGATTTTTCCCCTAGAAACCCAAACTGGGAAAACCAACATATTCTATATTCATTCATAGTGTTACATTGTTTACAATACAATATACATATAGGAGCCATCGACATCGAAAACCCTAACCCAATGACCTGAATTAGTCAACAACCCTAATTCCTTAATCGGAAATAGAAAACCATAAAAAAAAAACCATGTGCCATAAACCACCAAAATATGTGACACGTTTCCTAAGGCATAATTTTTTTTTTTTCTGGGGCGCTACCCTTGAACCCCTGTGCGACCCCCCCGCCCCCTCTAACCCCCTTGCACGCCTGACGCAATTCACAACCACTACTTCTCATGAAAAGAATATAACACACACCCAACATTCTCCCACTCGTTGTTTTCTTTGCATACAAGGGGTTACAAGGTTACTAATCAACAATGCCCATGGATCCTCTACACCAAGAGAACTTCTCAGTGCTCACAGATTTTGTTAATGAGTTTGCAACATTCTTCAAAGTGTCCACCTTCATCAACGATACTTTCTTTTCTTCAATCATGTCTCTCACAAAGTGATATTGAATATTAATATGCTTCGTCTTTGAATGATAAGCTGGGTTTTTCGCCAGAAAAATTGCGCTTTGACTGTCGCACTCTATCCTTACAACTTGATGTACCAACCCAATACCTAAACACAATCTTTGTAACCATACTGCTTCCTTACTTGCATGAGTGGCTACCATGTATTCGGCTTCTGTAGTTGAAAGTGCCACTAAAGCCTGTCTTTTGCTCATCCAACTTATTGCTCCTCCAAACAGGTTAAACACATACCCACTTGTAGATCTCCTACGATCTAGATCTCCAACCCAATATGCATCCACAAATCCATTTTTATCCACTACTCTATCTAATCCATGTCTTCCTTCGTAGCACAATCCATAGCTAGCAGTGCTATGCAAATATCTAAAAACCCTTTTTATTGTTGTCCAATGCTCCTTCCCTGGTTTTGACATATACCTGATCAAAACTCCCACTGCATGTGCAATGTCCGATCTAGTACAAACCATTGCATACATCAAACTGCCAACTGCACTCACATATGAAACACGAGACATGTCCTCCTCCTCTTCATGTGTCTGGGGACACTGATCAACATATAACTTTACACCAACATGAATAGGAACCTTGATTGGTTTACATTCCTGCATATTAAACCCCTGCAATATTGCCTCGACATATTTTCTCTGATTTAACTAGAGTTTCTTCTTTTTCTGATCTCTTTTAATTTCCATGCCCAAAATAAAATTTGAAGCACCAAGATCCTTCATGTCAAATTTAGAGGACAACTGAGTTTTCACATCTTGGATAATCTCCTTGTTGTTTCCTATCAACAACATGTCATCCACATACAAGACCAAATAAATCAAATGATCACCAATTAATTTAAAATACACACAATGATCCTCTTTGCTTCTTGTGAAGCCAAGTCCCAACATATAAGTATCAAATTTTTGATACCACATCCTTGGTGATTGTTTTAAACCATACAGAGACTTTTTTAGCTTGCATACTGGCTCCTTCTTTCCCTTCACAACATAACCTTCTGGTTGCTTCATATAGATTTCTTCTTCTAGATCCGGATGTAGGAATGTTGTCTTCACATACATCTGTTCTACTTCAAAATCAAATGCAACAGCAACAGATAACAAAAATCTTATAGAGGTTAACTTGGCAACAAGAGAAAAAATTTCACCAAAATCAATTCCCTCAACTTGGGAATAACCCTTTGCTACTAACCAAGCTTTGTATTTCTCCACTTTTCCTTCTGCATTCAAATTCTTTTTAAATACCCATTTGCTGCCAATGGGCTTTCTTCCAGCTGACAACTCCACTAGATCCCAAGCCTCATTCTTATCCAAAGATGCAATTTCTTCATCCATGGCCCTTTTCTAGAGATTTCCATCCTCTGAATCCACTGCCTCCTCGACAGTTCTAGGATAATCATCAGTAATAGAAAAAGAAAAATTTGAACGGAAATCAAATGGATTATACCTTTCCGGTAGCCTTCTTTCTCGAATCGATCTCCTCAATACTGGAGTATGATGATCTTCTTCTTTTTATTCCTGTTCTTATGTAGAGTCTGATTCATCATCCTTTAAATCAAACTCTATTTTCTCTGGTTCTTCCTTACTTGGTAGGACTTCCTGTTTAACAATATCCTTCATTTCTCTAAATACCACATCTCGGCTATACACTACCTTCTTAGTTTCTGGGTTTCAAAGCTTATAACCTTTGATACCATCTTTATATTCAATAAAGATACACTTTTCAGCCTTCTTATCTAGCTTACTCATGTTTTCCTTTGGAACTTGAACATATGCATCACAACCAAATACCTTGAGATGTGTGAGAGAAAGTTCCTTACCAGTCCATGCCTCTTGTGGAGTCTTGTCATCCAACGCCGATGAGGGTGATATGCTGACCAGGTAACATGCAATACCCACTGCCTCTGCCCAAAATTATTTTCCTAACTCGACACCACTGAGAATGCACCTTGCTTTTTCCATCAGCGTCCTGTTCATCCTTTTTGCAACTCCATTCTGTTGAAGTGTGTATGGAGTAGTCTTCTTCCTTGCTATACCACACTTCTTACATAATTCTTCAAATTCATTCCTGTAGAACTCTCCGCCATTATCTGTTCTCAACACCTTAATTCTTTTCTTTGTTTGATTCTCAACAAGAGCCTTAAACTCTTTAAACCTGTCAAAGACTTTAGATTTCTTCCTAAGGAAATATATCTAAGTATTCCTTGAGAAGTCGTCTATAAATGAGACATAGTACACATATTTTCCCAATGATGGGACCGACAAAGGTCCAAAAACGTCACTATGAACTAGCTGTAAAATTCCTTTTGCCCTCGTTGCACCAGATCAAAATCTTACCTGATTCTGCTTCCCATATAGACAATGTTCATAGAAATCAAAATCCAGAGAGCAGTTAGACATACCTTCAACCATACCTTTATCGTGTAGTAATCGAAGACCCTTTTCTTTGATATACCCTAGTCTTTGATGCCACAACATAACTTTTTCTCCAGAGACTGTAGGAGTTCTTTCTTCTTCAACTCCAATATTAAGAACAATGGAACTCTTACACCCATCACTAATAGTGCTTCTTTGTAGCTTATACAGAGTTCCAAACCGAACTCCCTTCATCAACACCATTGCTCCTCGAACCATCTTGCAGGTTTCCTTTTCAAATCATGTTTTTACCCGTGCATCATCCATTTTGCTTACATAAATCAAATTTCTGACCAAACCTAGGATGTGTAGAACACCAGACAATGTTCTAATCCTTCCATCTATGATCCTCAACTTGAATTTTCCTCGTCCTATGATTCTGGTTGTCGAATCATCACCTAAGAAAAGATTATATCCATCATACCTTTCATATTCACAGAACCACTCCTTGTGGGGATTCATATGAAATGATGCACCTGAGTCAACCAACCATGCCTCATGATATGCATGTGTGCTTGAAGAAGCCAAGTACACATCCCCTCCTTCTTCCTTGAAGGTATTTTCTTCTATAGAAGGAGATTCTTCAAATCCCTTCTTTTTCTCAACTTTGGATCTACACTGCTTCTTGTAGTGCCCTTCTTTTCCACATCTCCAACATACCTTTACAAACTTTTCGGGAGATTTAGATTTACCCTTAGACTTAGTTCTCCCACTTGAGAACTTAGATCTATTTCTTTCTTGGGAGCGTCCTCTTGCAAATAATGCGTTTGTGCTCTGTCCTTCCATATTCTTCCATCTCATCTCCTCCGACAACAAGGATGAGACCACTTCATCAAACTTGAAGGAAGTTGTATTACTACCTATGGCCACAACCAGAATATCCCACAAGCATGGTAAAGAACACACTAAATTGATACATTCATCTTCATTTGAAATTTTAATCTCAACAGATACTAACTGACTTACCACAGTATTGAAGGCGTTCAAATGCTCTGCCACCGAGTCTCCATCTCTCATCCTTAGGTTATACATCTTCTTTCTTAGGAATAGTTTATTTACTAGGGACTTAGATTGATACAACTTCCCCAAATTTTCCCATAAATCCTTGGTTGCAGCTTCCTCTGACACATTCAGTAATACTGAATCGAAGAGACACAGTTGGATTGTGCTCTTTTCCTTCCGATCCAACTTTTTTTAGTCATCTGTTGAAGTTCCTGTAGGTGAAGTACTTGGATCTACCGTGGTCCATTGATCTCTGTCCACCAATAGATCTTCCATCTTGAGCTTCCCCAACTCAAAATTTGCCCATTAAACTTCTCGACCTCCATATTCAAATTGCTTGCCATTTCTTTTCACCTGAAAAATTAATACCACAGATCTTCTACTGTAACAAGGCTTATCATAGTCCTGAGCCAAACCCTTGACCACAAAGGCATTCCTCTGAAGCCAACAAAGCTCTGATACCAAATGTAGATTTTTACCTTGTACAATATTTACTACGAACAAATTTTCGGTAAAATAACAAAAAAGATACAAGGGAAAATGAAAACATTACACATAGATTTTTCCCCTGGAAACCCAAACCGGGAAAACCAACATATTCTATATTCATTCATAGTGTTACCTTGTTTACAATACAATATACATATAGAATCCAACGACATCCAAAACCCTAACCCAATGACCTAGATTAGTCAACAACCCTAAATCCTTAACTGGAAATAGAAAACCATTGACAAAAAAACCATGTGCCGAAAACCACCTAAATATGTGACACGTTTCCCGAGGCATGAATTTTTTTTTCAGGGGCACTGCCCCCGAACCCCCGCATAAGGGGATTCACCCCCCAAGGGGGGGCCTAGCGGCCCCCCTCTAACCACTTCTTCTCATGCAAAGAATATAACACATACCCAACAACACCCCCATCATAACTAACATGGTCAAGGGGAAACACCTATGTAATCGTAAATCCTCTATAACATTTGACACACCAAAGTCTTGTTAAGCATACCAAGTTCTAGCTTATGTGCACATCGTTCAACGACCCACATCAACAACGTGCATGCACCCACTTTGGTGCCCTACATGTGCTAAAAATGCCAACCATTGCCAGACCCATTACACTTGCATGACAACAACAAAACATGACATGCCACACGATGATGAGGCATTAACAATTAGATAATTGAACCAACTTTGGCAATTAAATGGGCATTCTTGTTGCTACATGCAATAACTATGTATATCATATATGATAATACAGAGGAAAACATCTTTCTTTTAAGTATTTTATAGAACATTTCACAATAATGTGAACACTATTATAGTGCAATTTACTTTGTGTATGATTCACTTAGTAATTTATTTAATTTATGTTCATGCTTCAACTTTGTCAACTTAAATTATAGTCCAATATTCCCTCCAATATGTATTTTACATTTTGGTTGACTATATCATCAATATGGTTGATCATATGAATGAGTATATTGTATAAATCAAATGAAGTTGAGTCTAAGTGGTTAGTTCGATTACTTGTCACTTAAATTCGTGTTAATCGAGGTCTAGTTCAAATCTTCTTGGGTAAGGTGCACTAGTTTATATAGATGAGTTTATGAGAGATACTGCCCATGAATATGAGAAATCACCCCTTAGGTTTCCCCACAATTTCCTTTAAACCAAATATTATAAAGCATAGTTATATTTAGTTGAA
Source organism: Picea engelmannii (assembly GCA_009831015.1). Taxonomy (NCBI): domain Eukaryota; kingdom Viridiplantae; phylum Streptophyta; class Pinopsida; order Pinales; family Pinaceae; genus Picea; species Picea engelmannii. Next base: position 851,199 of record ML778296.1, on the reverse strand, counting down.
GAGAAGAAAGTACTTTAAAATCTAAAGTAAGAATTTTTTCTTCCTTTTGAGACACATTTAAACTACAATAATGTTTAAAGTGATTTTTTTTCAAAAACATTGGGAAATTTTGTGAGTCAAAAAAACTACAGACGAAGCTCACAGTAAGGTAGTACATAGATTACATAAATATTTATGTTCATAGATTACATAAGCTTTACTGTGTCTACCTAAAGCCATTGGCCTTAAAAAAGACGCAAATGCCAGACTTTATAATGGAATGTGAGCCCACCTTCTTGTTACTATAAGTTGGTTTGTTGATGGAGATTTATTCTTCTTTCGTACTACTATGAAAAATTCTTTTGCATTTGTTGGAGTCTTTGTTGTTCCTGTCATTCTTGAATTGTCTTGGTCTGATGATTCTACTTTTTATTTTTCAGATTCCTCAGCTTTTTCATGTTGATGATTGCAACTATGTGAGACATTCTCCAGGACACAAACCTGAGAGAGAGACCCTGTGAGGGGTGTGTGGTTCCTATCTGGGACAAAGTTTTAATGTAGATATGGACTCCTCCTTACAGAGAGTTGAGAAGAACTCCAGATGATTCTCTTGTGTAACGCAGTGAGAAAGGAGATATGCAGAGTTGGATGTGCCTGTGGCTGAGCACAAGGTGAACATGTGAAATCCCAAAGTGTTGGGTGCATCGTCATGAGACATAAATGAAGATGATGTATTAGACTCCTTTTAGCAGAGAGTTGATGCGAAAATCTAGATGAATCTCCTGTGTAATGCACTGGGAAAGAAGATTTGTTGAGTGGACGAGCACTTGTGAACGTGATCCTAGTGGCTGAGCACTAGTGAATACGTCGTTCTATGTAATGCAGTGAGCCAAATATATGGACATCCCTATGGATGTGCCCCTAGTGGCTAAGCACTAGTGGGTGTATGAGATCCCTTGCTATATTGTTCAAGAGTCAGACCTACCTATAACCCTAATTGTAATGTAAAGGGTATAAGTCGGCCCCGCCTTAATGTGATGATAATTAATGTAAAAGATAATTAATCTGGTTAATATTAATTATATTATGAGATAGAGAGGTCAGCCATGTTGTGCCAATAGACACTTCTGTTGATAGGTCAAGTCTAATATAAGTAAAGGTAAATTCCCCATTGAGGAATCATATCTTTTGTGTGAGTTTGGAAATTTCAACAAGTACATCTACTTGGGAAAAGTGCACACCTATCTTGGGCGCCAGTCTTCTAGGGTTTGCAAGCACCCTCTTGTGTGCTAGGTTTTCTTGGTGGTGAAGGTCTTTCTCTTTAAAAATATAACAAAGGATTTGGTTGGGTTTTCTTCCCTTGTTGATAAGGGTTTCTCAGGATACTTCTTGTGTTCTTGTGCATGGTGTTTCTTCTTGTGATCTTGGTTACTACAACATTATTGGTTATGGTTAAGTTAAATGCTAAAATGGAATGAACTTCATGCTTAACCTAGTCTATTGAAAAATTAACATGGTATTAGTGCATAGGTCTTGAAGAACCCATTGCACAAAAAACTTTCAACCATCCTCTCTCTCTTCTGTAGAAACCGTACGACCCTCCTAGGGTTCCTAGAAAATACGTACGACCTGCTCTTCTAGAGGTTTTCAACACTTGGCACTTGGACGTTGGGGATAAAAAGGTCATAGGTGTGTACAAACTCCTTCAACGTACCTCCAACAAGTCTCAAACTGCAATTCCAAGAATTTTGACCATTTGGCCCTAGGGTTTCTAGGGCTTCGCTGATTTCTGTAGAAAAATTTAGAATTGTGTTACTGCAACTTCTTGAAGGAGATATTCAACTTACCAAGGCTATCATATCCTTAAAAGGCTTATTATTGGCAGTGATAAGCCCAACTAAATCTAAAAGTGATAGCCTAGCCTAGCCGTTAGGTTTACTAGCCTAACTGACAAGGGTTTGTGGAGAATCCAAAAATGAGCAAAATCATAATGGGAGGTAAGATTTATGACTCGAGAAAAATCAGTTCCAGGAAGACAAGAACTCAAAGAAATGAAGACATCAACATCTCAACACTCTGAGGTATGGTCCCTACCAATGATAATACTTGGTTAATTGATAGTGGTGCCTCTAGGCACATGACCAGTCTTAGAGATCACCTAATGCATTTTGTTGAGAAAGAGACACATCTACATGTTGTCACTGGAGATGATGCCAGATATAACGTAAGAGGAGTTGAAACTTCTAACTTCCAACTTGTTGAAATATTGTAACTGCAAAGAGCATTCTATTTATTATTGATTTATTATTCATTAGATCAATCCCCTTTTGTGGATTGATCATGTCGGGCATTGTAATTGACCAAATCCATTTTTGCGGATTGGTTAAATCCTAAATATATTATGAAAATTGTGAAATCGGCCCCCAGGCAATTTAAAGTGGTTTTGACCACTCATAAGACAAGTCAGCCCTGCCCAGTGAAGAGACACATTTTCAGCACCTGCCATTTTGTATAAATAAAGGAAGCCAACACCTCATTTGTTCACTCACTCATTCTATCATGCAGAGCGCAAGTTTGGTAGCTGCAGTTGGAGAAGAAGGAAGAGAGAGAGGCACATTTCTTAGAGGATATTCTCTAGTGTTTGGTTTATTGTCTTGGCATTGTATTGGCTATCTATATTAAGGAAGTTTTTGCTGGGTTTTCTTCCTCATGAGGGTTTCCTAGGATAAATGTTGTGTATCTTGTGATTGCGTTTCTCTCAGTGATCCTATCTATGCTATGGTTGTCTAGTAAATTTAAAATAAAACTAATAATAGCTTAAACCTTAACATGGTATTGGAGCTAAGCTGAAGAGGACATCTTTCACTAGATAAAGAAAAACATCATTGTTGTCGTAGAAGAAAATTAGGGCTTTTTACTGAAGAGGAATTTCAACGCAAAAATCATCTAGAAAAGTGTGCCATAGCCTAGGTAACTCATTGGCACCTTCAATGCACCTTTTCAATGGATTGAACTCTCGGAAAGTGAAACCCTAGTTTTCACTGGTACCAGAAAACCATAAAACCAGAAGTACCAGTCTAGAATTCCGCTGGTCAAGTTTGAAGGGGAAAAATTTGGATTTTCTGAAATCTAACTGCACCAGGCTACTTGCCTCATCCAAGCACACCTCTTGGTGAGTTCAAAATTAAATTCTGAGCATTTTCAATTTTGGGTCATTTTCCTAGCTCCGGGTAAGATGTCTGCAAGCACTAAGATTGTTGACAAGCTAGAAGGTGTGGAAAATTTCAGTGCCTGTAAGTATAGGATAATACTCATTCTTGAAGAGAATGAACTAGCAATATTTATTAAAGAAGATGTACTAGAACTTGCCGATGCTACAGCTAAAGCAAAACACTAAAAGGACACAGTTAGGGCCAAGAGAATCATTGCAGATTCTATTGAAGATCACTTGATTCCTCAAGTGGATTCAAAGAAGACTCCAAAAGAATTGTTTGATTCCCTCACCATGATGTAGGAAGGAAAGAACATAACCCAGAAGATGAAGCTAAGAATTCAACTCAAAAGTACAAGGATGTAGAAAGGAGAAACAATTCATGAATATTTCTCCAGAATATCACAATTCAAAGAACATCTAGAAGCAATTGAATATATTATAGATGAAGAAGAACTTATAATGACAACCCTTATTGGTCTCAGAAGACCTTGGGATGCATTCATCCAAAATATTTGTGCCAAAAAGGAGAAACTACACTTTGACAGTCTTTGGGAAAAATGTGTTCAAGAAGAAGTAAGAGTAGTTAACCAAGAAGCATTACTATCAAGATATGAATATCAATCCCTAGCTACTCATATTAAAAGAGGAAGAAAGAGGTCTTACTTCCAGAAGTTTCAGAAAGGTCAAAGAAGAGAAAAATATATCTCATCCTACCAATTTTACCATTGTGACAAGATGGGACATATTGCTAAGAATTGTCCAGCTAGATGAGAAGAATACAATAAGAGAAACAAGAGGCACCATGCCCATGCAATTGAATATGAAGAGCCACCCACAAAGATGATAAAATAACAGATTGAAGACTATGTCTTAATCTCTTCCCTCTCAGGATCAATGTCACCTGGTGAGAACACTTGGCTCATATACAGTGGTGCTTCCAAGCACATGACAGGTCAAAGAGACATTCTCTCTTTCCTTACAGAAAAGAAGTTTCCCTAGAAAGTTACACTTGGAGATGATTATGAATACCTTATCAAAGGAGTAGGAGAATCAAATTAAAAACTTGATTCAAGGACCTCAGTGAAGATGAAGGATGTACTATATGTACCAAGTTTGACAAAGAACGTACTTTCTATCTCATGTTTAGAAAATAAAGGCTTCAGAGTTGCCTTCATAGATGGAGAAGTTGTTATGTGGCCCAAAGGAAAAATCATGGAAGAAGCAATTGTTATTGGAAAAGAAGAAGGTGGCTTGTATAAGATAAATGGTCCCTCTGAAGCAGCCTTGACCCATTCCATTGAGAATCCATGTGAACTTTAGCATATAAGACTAGCTCACATCAACTAAAAGGCATTACCATATGTAAGCAAGGCAGTCACAGGTCTACCATAATTCAAGGTTGACCATGAAGGAGTGTGCAATGGATGTGCAAAAAGAAATAACATCAAGAACCCTTTCCCGAAGAGAGACAATAAATCAGAAGGAGTCCTAGAGCTCATTCACTCAGTTGTGTGTGGCCCAATGCCATCAACCTCCATCAGTGGGTATGTATACTATGTGTCTTTTATTGATGTCTATTCTTGTAAAACCTGGGTTTACTTTTTGAAATCAAAAGATGAAGTGTTCAATAAATTCAAGGAATTCAAAGCCTTGATAGAGAATCTCTCTGAAAGAAATATCAAGATACTCAGGTCAGATAATGGAGGAGAATACACCTCAAAAGAGTTTGCAAACTTTTGCAAAGATGTCGGGATCAAGAGGGATCTCACCACTCCCTACAATCCTCAACAAAATGGTGTAGCAGAAAGAAAGAACATGACTACAATGGAAGCAATGAAGACTATGATCCATGATCAAGATATTCCAATGCACTTATGGGCAGAAGCAACAAAAACAATAGTATATGTACAAAAAAAATTGCCCCATAGTGCACTTGGGTGCAAGACCCCTAAATAGATGTTCTCTGGAAAGAAGCCAAAAGTAATCCATCTCAAAATATTTGGCTGCCCAGTATTTGTACACATTTTGAAAGAGAAGAGAACCAAGCTAGACCCTTCAAGAAAGAAGGGAATATTTGTTGGATACTGTGAGGTCTCCAAGGCCTTCATAGTTTATATACCAGGTTACCATCATATTGAGATTAGCAGGGATGTAACCTTTGATGAATATGCAACACTCAACAAATCAAGAAGATGCCAGCTTGAAGAAGTATATGAAGAAGAACCTGTGGCTCCCAGAGTTGCAAAACCAGTGAGGGAAGTCATAACTTCCCCTGATGAGGAGATTATAGAAGATCATGACATAATAGAATCTCAAGAACCTCCTCAGATGACGATCTCCCACAAGAGAAAGCCAACCTGGGCAAGGGAACTTATTCAAGATGGAGAGAAGTATGGTTCCCCTGAAGGAACCATGAGACAAGTGAAGAAACCCAAGTCATTCTCCAGTTATATGGCATTGATGTGTGATCTCTTAGAGAATGATCCTACTTGCTTTGAAGAATCTATTCAGAAGAAAGAATGGGCATATTCCATGAAAAAAGAATACCAATCCATCATAAAGAATGATGTATGGGAAATAGTTCCCATACCAAAGAGAAAGGATGTGGTATCTTCCAAATCGCTTTTCAAAATAAAACATGCTGCTGATGGAAGTATTGACAAATATAAAGCAAGGTTTGTTTCTCGTGGATTTTCTCATAAGGAAGGAATTGACTATGAAGAGACATTTGCTCCTGTAGCCAGATACACTTCAATCAGAACCATCATAGCTCTTGCAGCTAATATGAAGTGGAAGTTACACCAGATGGACGTGAAAACAACCTTCTTGAATGGTGTCATTGAAGAAGAAGTGTATATAGAACAACCTCAAGGGTTTGAATTTGAAGACATGAAGACTCATGTCTGCAAGTTGAAGAAGGCTCTGTACGGATTGAAGAAAGGTCCTAGAGCTTGGTATGGAAGGATTGACAGTTTCCTGACGATCTTGGGCTTTACCAAGAGTAAAGTTGATTCTAACCTTTACTTCAAGGTTATGAACGATAATCCTGTTATATTGTTGTTGTATGTGGATGACTTATTCTTAATTGGAGAAGAAAATCTCATCATTGATTGTAAGAAGAAGATCGCTACAGAATTTGAGATGAAAGACCTTGGCCTAATTCACTATTTCTTAGGTCTTGAGGTCTGGCACAACCCAGAGAATATCTTCCTTAATCAAGGGAAGTATGCAGTTGAAATATTGAAGAGATTTGATATGTTGGAGTGAAAATCCATGAATACACCCATGGAAACAAAGTTGAAGCTCTTGGTTGACACTTCGTTAGAATTGATTTATGCTACGCTGTACAAACAGATCATTGGATCGTTGATGTATCTGATGGACATCCGGCCAGATATATGTTTTGCTTTGAACACCTTGAGTCAATTTCTGGTAGAGCCTAGACGTGTTCACTTGGTTGCTACAAAACATGTGATGAGGTACCTTAAGGGTACATTAGATTGTGGTCTCAATTATAATGGAAATCATGACTTCAGATTGAGTGGTTATACCAATTCAGATTGGGATGGAAGTGTCTCTGACAAAAAGAGAACTTTAAGATGTTGTTTCAGTCTGGGGTCAGCCATGATCTCATGGTAGAGTAGGAAGCAATCAAGCATTTCTCTCAACACGACAAAAGAAGAATACATTGCTGCATGTTCCGCTAGTTGTGACGCCATATGGCTTCGGAAGTTGTTGATAGGTCTATTCAATATAGAGATGGAAGCAACGATGATCCTATGTGATAACCGGAGTTGCATAATGACAGAGAACCATGTGTTCCATGACAAGTCAAAACACATAGAGATCTGATATCATTGCATCCGTGATATGGTGTAGAGAGGAGCCATAAATCTCTAGTATGTTAGAACATATGAACATGTTGTTGATGTGTTGACCAAGCCTCTATCTCGTGTAAAGTTTAACACTTTCGAGATAAGATTGGTGTAGTCCAAAAGGACCTCCCTCAAAAGGGGGAGTAGTATTGATGCCAGCCTAGTGCTGAAGATTTCCAGCTTCGTGTTGATGTTGTTGCGATGCCAACCTAGTGATGAAGATTTCCAACTTCGTGCTGATGTTGTTGTGATGCTAGCCTAGTGCTGAAGATTTCCATCTTTGTGCTGATGATGTTGTGATGCTTGCCTCATGCGGAATATTTCTAGCTTCGTGCTGATGTTGTTGTGATGCCAACCTCGTGCTGATGTTGATGAGATGCTAGCTTCGTGCTGAATATTTCCAGTTTAGTGCTGATGTTGATGATGCTCCAACTTTTGTGCTGTGATGCTATTGATGTTGATGATGCTCCAGCCTTCGTGTTGTGATGCTATTGTTGTTGATGATGATCCAACCCTTGTGTTGTGATATTTTTGTTGTTGATGTTGTATCAACCTTGTGTTGTTATTGATGATGATGTATTAGTGTTATACTCATCCATGTTGATGCAAATGACGATGATGCCATTCTAGCTCCCTGTTGTGAATGATGATATTGATGATGATAAAACTTTTGATGATTTATAGATATGCCAATCAGTGTTCCAGATGTTGTTGATGTTGTTGCCCTCTCTCTGTCCTGATGATGTTGTAGAATACGCTTCTTGTTAAGGGGGAGTGTTGAAATATTCTAACTGCATAGAGTATTCTATTTATTATTGATTTATTATTCATTAGATCAATCCCCTTTGTGGAATGATCATGTCAGGCATTGTAATTGACCAAATCCCCTTTTACGGATTGGTCAAATCCTAAATATATTATGCAAATTGAGAAGTCGACCCCCATGAAATTTAAAGTGGTTTTAACCACTCAGAAGACAAGTCGACCCTTCCCAGTGAAGAGACACCTTTTCAACACTTGCCAGTTTGTATAAATAAAGGAAGCCAACACCTCATTTGTTCACTCACTCATTCGATCATCCAAAGTGCAAGTTTGGTAGCTACAATTGGAGAAGAAGGAAGACAGAGAGGTGCATTTCTCAGTAGAGGATATTCTCTAGTGTTTGGTTTATTGTCTTGGCATTGCATTGGCTATCTATATTAATAAATTTTTTGTTGGGTTTTCTTCCCCATGAGGGTTTCCCGAGATAAATGTTGTGTATCTTGTGATTGTGTTTCTCTCAATGATCCTATCTATGCTATGGTTGTCTAGTAAATTGAAAAGAAACCTAATAATAGCTTAAACCTTAACACAACTAGACTCATATATGCAGCTTCAATTAAAGGAATTACTATATGTACCTAGAATGAAGAGGAACATTGTCTCCATTTATGATTTGGAAGACAAGGGATACAAGATTTCCTTCTCAGAAGGAAGAGTCCTTACATGGCACAAAGAATCTCATATAAGTTATGCCAAGGAAATTGACATCCGAGAAAACAACTTGTACAGATTAACCATCAAACCAAGCCAGGCCCTACTACATGACACTATTAGCTTGAGTGAGCTATGGCATACAAGACTTTCTCACATTCATTATAGAGCTCTCCTAGATCTAGGGAAAATGGTAACAGGTCTACCAGAAATACACATTCAACATAAAGGTGCTTGCAAAGGTTGTGACCTTGGAAAAAATGTTAAATGATCCTTCTCAAGCAATGAAAATAGATTTAAGAAAATATTGGGCTTGATACATTCAGATGTGTGTGGGACAATGACTGTTGCATCTATGAATGGGTACTTATACTATGTACTCTTCATATATGATCACTCCTGAAAGACTTGGATTCACTTTATGAAGAAAAAAGATGGAGTCCTTGCAAAATTTCAAGAATTCAAAGCTCAGGTTGAGAACCAGACTGGAAGAAAAAACAAAGTATTAAGATCAAATAATGGAGGAGAATACATCTCAAAAGAATTCAAATTTTTTTTTTTATTGAAGCAGGGATCAAGAGGGAGTTCACAGTTCCTTACAACCCTCAACAAAATGGGGTTGTTGAAAGGAAAAACAAAACTATCATTGAGGAAACCAAAACAATGATACATGATTAGAGTCTACCTATGACTCTATGGGCAGAAGCATGCATGACAACAATATTGTATGTACAAAACAAAAGTCTTCATCAGATACTGAAGAACATTACTCCATAACAAGATTTCACCGGAGTGAAGCCTGAGATTGGACACTTCAGAATATTTGGATGTCCAATATATTTTCATGTACCCAAAGAGAAGAGATCCAAGCTAGAACCTTCAGGAAGAAAGCGCATATTTGTAGGGTATAATGAATCATCAAAAGCATATCAAATATACATTCATGGTCAGAGACAAATTGAAATAAGAAGAGATGTTACCTTTGAAGAAGAAGTAGCCTTCCAAAGATCCATAGAAGATCAGATGGAAATTGATAGTGAGACAATGCCTTCTCCCCCTTCAACAATTCTAAGGGAGATAAACATTATTCCAGATGGTCCAATAGTTCCACTTCATCCAATTGTTCCAGCCGATCTAGTTGTTCCAAGTGACATACCCATAGATATTCCAATTGGACATAAAAGGCCTTCTTGGGCCCGACAAACTTTACAAGAAGAAAAAGGACATAAATCTCCTCAAGGAACAACAAGAGAGAGAAAGAGACCAAAGAGATTCTCAAGCTACCTTTCAACCATGACCCACATCATTGACTCATAGCCATCTTGTCATGGAGAAGCTTTAGGTGAACAAGTATGGCAAGATGCCATGACTGAAGAATACTAATCTATATTAAAAAATGATGTATGGGATGTTGTTCCAAGACCAGAGGGAAAGTCTGTAGTGACTTCCAAATGGATTTATAAAATCAAACATGCAATTGATGGAAGCATCGAAAAATAAAAAACGAGATTTGTGGCCAGAGGGTTTTCAAAAGTAGAGGGAGTTGACTATGGTGAGGCTTTTGCACCAGTAGCCCAGGAGTTGACTATGACGAGGATTTTGCACCAGTAGCCCGATACACCTCCATTCGATCTATCATTGCACTAGTTGCTTCCATGGGTTGGAAGATACATCAGATGGATGTAAAGACAGCCTTTCTCAATGGTGAAATTGAGGAATAAGTTTATATTGAGCATCTAGAAGGATTCGTTGTACACAACAAAATATCTCATGTATGCAGGTTGAAGAAAGACCTATATGGTCTAAAGCAAGAACCACGTGCTTGGTATGAGAAAATGAATGGATTTTTGATGAGTTTGAGCTTCAACAAAAGTGTTGCTGATCCAAACTTATATTATCACATTGATGGAAATGAGTGTTTGATTTTGGTCCTATATGTGGACGACCTTTTCCTCACCAGTTCAGAGAGACTCATTGCTGAATGAAAACAAGCATTGACTGCTAAATTTGAAATGAAGGATTTGGGCTTGATGCACTACTTCTTGGGACTAGAAGTATGGCAGAGGAAAGATGAGATCTTCCCGAGTCAAGGAAAATATACTGTGTAGATACTGAAAAAGTTCGGCATGACAAAATGCAAATCCATGCCCACTCCAATGGTAATGGATTTGAAGAAAATGATTGATACTGATTCAGGAGATGTAGATCCACACTTATACTGACAATTGATTGGATCACTGATGTATCTAGTTAACACTAGACCGAACATTTGCTATGTAGTAAATGTGCTTAGCCAGTTTATGATCCAACCGAGACAAACACATTGGATATCTGCAAAACATGTATTGAGATACTTACGAGGCACAATTGGTTATGGCCTAAGATGTGCCTCGAGTGTGGACTTGATCCTACAAGGATATGTCGACGTAGATTGGGCAGGAAGCATAGTAGACAAAAAAGTACCTTTGATTGTTGCTTCACTCTAGGGTTTGCCATGGTTTCCTGGTGTAGCAGAAAACAGAGCTCTGTAGCATTGATCACCGCAGAGGCAGAGTACATTGCATTGAGTGTAGTAGTACACGAAGCAGTGTGGCTTCGTAAAATTCTGACTACTTTTTCGGTCATGAGATGGATCCTACTATCATTCATTGTGATAGCCAAAGCTGTGTAAATCTCTTCGAGAAACCTGTGTTTCATGAAAGATCGAAACACATCAAGATAAAGTGTCACTATATCAGAGACATGGTGTAGAGGAAGACAATACACATACAATATCTTCCTACTCATGAACAGATCATAGATATCTTCACCAAACCACTTGCCAAGAAAAAGTTTGAGTATTTCTATGAGAGACTTGACCTGGTGGAGAATGCCTCCCTAGCTGAGAGGGAGTGTTGATGATTGCAACTACGTGAGACATTCTCTAGGACACAAACCTGAGAGAGAGCCCCTGAGAGGGGTGTGCGGTTCCTATCTGAGACAAAGTTGGAACGCAGAGATGTCCTCCTTCTTACAGAGAGTTGAGAAGAACTCCAGATGATTCTCATGTGTAATGTAGCGAGAAAGGAGATCTGCAGAGTTGGATGTGCCTGTGGTTGAGCACAAGGTGAACGTGTGAAATCCAAAAGTGTTGGGTGCATTGTCAAGAGACATAAATGAATATGATGTATTAGCCTCCTCTGAGCAGAGAGTTGATGAGAAACTCCAGACGACTCTCCTGTGTAATATAGTGGGAAAGAATATCTGTTGAGTGGATGTGCCTGTGGACGAGCACATGTGAACGTGATCCTAGTGGCTGAGCACTAGTGAAGAAGTGGTTCTTCTGTGTAATGAAGTGAGCCAGAGATATGGAAATCCCTATGGATGTGCCCCTAGTGGCTGAGCACTAGTGGGTGTGTGATATCCCTTGCTATATTGTTCAAAAGTCAAACCTGCCTGTAACCCTAATTGTAATGTAAAGGGTACAGGTCGACCCCACCTTAATGTAATTGACAATTAATGTAAAAGATAATTAATTTGGTTAATATTAATTATATTATGAGATAGAGAGGTTGGCCCTATTGTGCCAATAGACACTTATGTTGACATGTCAAGTCTAATATAAGTAAAGGTAAATTCTCCATTGAGGAATCATATCTTTTGTGTGAGTTTGGAAATTTCAGCAAGTACATCTACTTGGGAAAAGTGCACACCTCTCTTGGGCGCTAGTCTTCTAGGGTTTGCAAGAACCCTCTTTTGTGCTAGGTTTTCTTGGTGGTGAAGGTCTTTCTCTTGAAGAATATAACAAAGGATTTGGCTGGGTTTTCTTCCCTTGTTGAGAAGGGTTTTCCATGATACTTCTTGTGTTCTTGTGCATGGTGTTTCTTCTTGTGATCTTGGTTGCTGCAACATTATTGGTTATGGTTAAGTTAAATGCTAAAATGGAATGAATTTCATGCTTGATCGACCCAACAAACCGATGGTTGTGGGATTCTATGGCTTTATAGTCCCAACCTTGGATCAAGAGAGACATGCTCCTCTTTCTCTTGGATATGAGTTGATTCTTATTGTGTTTCTTGAGTAGCTAGATTTGATTATTTTTGGGGATCTGCTTGTGAGGTCATTCCAGTGTCTTTCATGATTATTTGATGGTCCTCATTAGAGCCAACCCACCAAGTTGATTTCCTTTGATGCTTCTTGTTCTTCTTGGTCCCCTTGGGGTATTTTGTTGCAATGTGTCATGTTTCATAACACATTCTACATTGCAAATAAACTCGTTCATAATCTAGCTTCTAAGACCAAGAATAATTTTTACCTGTCAAAATAACTTCTTCTAGAAACCCTTTATTGAAGTCCATTTCTACACAGATTTGATCATATATCATGCCTCTTAGTTTCAAGGCTTACAAAATGAAACTTTCCTAAAGTTGAACCAATGGTATCAAGAGAGGAGAAACCCTAAAAAGAAAAGGTATATTTGGGAGCCTCACCCAAATTGGGGTTGAGGAGAGAATGTCAGTAAAAGGATTGAAAGGAGTCCAGAGTTTCATGAACAAACCACAATTTCCCCAAAACCATAGACCTAAATTGAACATTAGGTCTCTATCTTCCTCAAGATCAAACTCAACAATGAAGAAGCACTTTACATAGGGATGATGGAAGCCTCCTTTTGCATGATTGATTTCCAAGAAGAATAAATCCATTCATTAAGATATGCTAATGTTGGCCAAACTTGTTGAAGTGACATACCAAACTCATAGATCTAAAGTACTTCTCATCGACATCTGCTTCTTCTCCCATGGGAATAGAAATAGATGGAGCTTTCAAAACTAGAAAAGAGGGAGAAGGGGAAAAAAAACCTCTTTGAACAACATCGTGGAAGGAGGGGCCAGATTGAAAACCAGGAGATTTGTGTGTTGATGACTCGCTAAAGGACTTGAAGAGAACATCCCTGCAGATCTAGGCACCATATGAAATAGTGGTGGACCTCGCCATGGATATCGAGAGAGAAAATATCATGCACTAGACAAGTACAAAAGGCATCTGCGAACATCTAGAGTTAAGCCCTAGTTGTCACGACTGAGAGCAAGAGAGACGTCATTAATGTTTAAAGTGATTTTTTATTGTCCACTTATTTTCATATAGTGACAATGTTGATTGACATGTTTGAATTTTGTGGAAAAAATTCTTACTTGTAAACGACCTTCTCGTGAGAGTTTTGTAAACCAGATAAAACTGTGTTAATCCTTTAATATATGCTTTTTCATTGTAATAAAAATAATACATTATTATATTATGTTTTTTTTTTCCGATTATATGGTTCAAGATATAAAGATAATTTTTCAAAATAAATGATGAGTATATGTGTGTTCACTTGAAAGATTATATTTCTAGATTGAAGAGAAGGAATATTATAATTAAAGAGGAAGATGAGTATTTAGTTTGCATTAAAATCCCCTTCTTTAGGGTTTTATACTCCCAAATCAGGCTACAAGGTTATGTTTGGGGAGGTGAGTCATGAAAACATCTAGTAGTGATGAAAACTATTATGGAAGATCATGACTCTTACAAATTTTTTTTAACATGTGATTGATTACTATGAATAAAAAACTTATATATGAAGAAGTATAAAATAATCTTCATTAATCTTTTAAATTTTTATATAATAAAAAATAATTATATTTTATTTAATTAATGTATTTAAGCCAATAAATATTTTATTATCTTAAAAGTATGTAACATTGTAAATTTTATAATGATATTAGTCATTAAGTTATTTACATTTTTTTTTCCAGGGCATGAAGTTGATTAACAACATGGCTTGAAGCCATTACAACAATACACTCATTATGAGTAGGGAGGAAAACAATCATTCCTCCCAACCACTCGAACTAAACCCAATTTACTTGTTAAGTTATTTACATATTTATATTTATTTTTTATTTGACCATTAAATACTTTATATTATTTATATATTTTTTATAATCATTATATTATTATTCTTTGATTTTATTATTTGATTTTTATATTTTAATGAAGTTTTAATATACACAGGACACAATTTTTTATTCTAAATGATCCATACAAGAATTCTCAACTACGAGTCTGCCATTGGGGAAACCAGACCAGTAGCAAAGGACAAGCTTATCCTAAATAGTCTTTGGCTTACTAGATAAGCAATATACATATTCTTCTGAGAGCTGCTGGAAGCTAAAACAAAGTGATGTTGGATCTTTGTTATATCAAAATGAAAAAGGTAATACATACTAATTATCCCGAGGGAGGTGGAGCCCGAGGCTCCTATGGAGGAGAAGGAGATGCATACTTACTAAGCTACATTGTTGTTGCTGAACTGCAGGGAGGGAGACATGCTAGGACCTCGTGAAGGAGGAGGTGGAATTCATCCAGCTGGAGTTGACTAGTACTCTAAGCTTCTTCTCTCGTTTGCAACATTTTCCCCATAAGCATCTTCAAGTGCCAATAAAGTTCTATTTTTTTCCAGTATTTTAACTCACACCCACACGTGCTGCCAATGTCAGGAACCCAATTGATGATACCCTCATCCACCTGCGTTGGTGTCAGGGTGTGTTCCGGTCGTATATCAACTTCGGCCTCTTTAATTTGCTCCTAGATGTGCTAAGGAATGGATTCTTGGAAAGTTAATAGTCATTGGAGCCCAAGGTAGTCGGTGCATAGTTAATAGTCATTGAGGTGGCGAAGGCCGGTCTCAAGTATACGTCGTCGAGCTGACTGGATTGTAGTGGGTGGCAGTTTAAAGGCTCACCCTTGTGGTTGATGACATGAATGCTAGAGATGGTTATTGGATTGTCCAACTGTGCTTCCACGTGTCAAACGAGTTCATCGCCGGATAATTCCCTCATCCCTGTCACCCCATCTAGGGTTTATTAAAAATATTTTAATTAGAAAACAATTTTAAATTTAAATTATTAAAATGAAATATAATAATAAAATATTATTTTAAAATAAAATAAAATTAAATGACTAGAAATTATTATAATCAATTCATTGTACTTGTAACTACCATTATTCATTATGGATTTCCATTGAAAACTCTCCTATGAATTTACAACTAGGTTCTCGTGGAAAGAAATGAGGTTCACCATGAAATATTTTTACAACTAGACGATGTGAAAAGTCAATTGTAGAACATGGACTTGAAGTTGAAAAAGCTGGTCAACAAGATTGAAGCCTAGGCTGGAGAATATCGAGAGAATCCTCAACCAATGGTGCCTTCCCTAGAGGCATTCTATGGTCCACTTCTTTGATTTTTCATGATTTTCATGTTTAACAGTCATGGAGGTTAGGAGGATTTTTCCCCACCTCTTAATAGCTTTAAGAGTCATTTTATACATCGGTCATACAATTATAGCTATACATACTCTACCATCCTCTGGATTTGAACATGTGACCTCTTAGAAAGAAACACATGTTCTTAACCATTATTCCCACTCAAACTATCCCAAAAATCTAATTGACTAAGAAATAATATTTATATTAATAGTCATAACATCAAATTCATTATAAATTTATAAATTAAATTATATAATAAGCCAAGCACATTATGCAGATGACTAGAAATTATCATAACTACTTTTAATTACTCTAAACATATCAACAATTATAAACACATTTTGATCATCTAATTCATTGTATTTGTAACTATTGATATTCATTATGCATTTCCATCATAAACTCCCGTTCTATAAATTGCCATAATGTCTTTACTACAATCTACAAAAATGCATGTCATGTAAGGAGGTATGTGCAATATCAATTAATAAAGAGAGAAACCCTTATACATAAATATGCAACAATAATCAACACTATACATCCATACTTTTAAATCCAATAATACATACATTAGTATATACAATGTTTACTACTATGTTGTGTGATGCTTATTAATCAACATGTAACAACCACATCAATTCTGGATTGGATGAGCAATATATTTGTAAATCATCACTAAGATAGGTATCATCAATAAAGACCATCATGTTACCACATATCGGTGATATATGTGGTATTGACTTCATGCTAAGAACAAGAACAAGGTCAACATATGATGAATCCATATGGCCTTTGTTATTAAATGTTGACTTCTAACTAGTTAGTTTTATTGTTTTTTTTTCAAGTTAACTTTTTGGTTGCATGCTAGTTTTCTCATGGTTAGTGTAAAAAACAATAGTTCTTTAGATGCATGATCCGACAAAGAATATTCCATGGCTTGATTACATAGAGAGAAGTGAGGTACATTCTACAAATTAATATGAGTGATACATGTAATTCCCATACTTATTGTTGACTTGACATGAGACATAAATCTACCTAACAAACATAAAATATAAAATCTGAAAAGGAAAAAATTAAGAAAATATTACCAAACATTAACTAATATAATATATACACTCATATATTTAAGGCATAAAGAGATTTGCATCTCAATTTCTCTTTATCCTTCTTAGTGCTTAATAGTGTCGTAGTTAGGATGATTTGACACTCATATGTTTACATACAAATAAAATATATGAAACATACCATTTATTTTCTTTAAGGTACCAGACACCCACCCACCCACACACACACATACCATAATCCACACACACACCTTTATAAGTTCTTGACCAAGCCTTATGCCTTGAAGAAACTTGGGTTTGCCATGTATACCATCCTCAAAATGAGGGGAAGTGCCTAGGTAGTTTCCCCTAGGATATATTACTTGGAAAAATAAATATATAAATAAAATAAATTATATATATGAGAGAGAGAGAGAGAGTATTGATTAATTTGGTGACCTACCAATTTTTTTTGCATTAGAAAAAGCACAATCATGTCCATCCAGAGATATGGATTTTTTTTAGGGCAAATGTGATCCAAAAATGACCGTATGGGACTAGGGAAGAAATAATTGGAATACATGAGGAAGAAATTGTCAAAATACTTTGTGATATAAATCCAAATCATTTATGAGATGAATTTAGATACTACAAGTAATTTTATGGTCAGGATATCCTCAAGGTATGTAAAGCCATCAATAAATTGTTTTTTAAACACTGGAGCTTTGATGCACTGGCTAGGGGCCTATAATCAAAGTCATGCAATGAAAACACTCATAGAAAACCACAAATATGTAAATTCATTAATATTAATAGACATTGTTATCACACAATCTGTAGTTTGGGAAAATCCCAACCCGAACCACAAAAGTGTGACAACTACAAAAGTATCTACCCATTGTCACCTTAGATAAATACTCCCCTCACTTTAGTGATGATAAAATCACCACAAGGGGGGAATCCCGGGTGAACCTAGGGGGATTGAAAGAGGATAAGGGAATAGTTCCTTGGTACCCCTATAGGTCAAGTTCAAGGATGGTAAAAAGGCTTGGGAAAGAGTCTCAAGGGTTGGTGAATGATTTCCAAGGTTGTGTACCCACAATACACTGTTAGACTTGCACAAAACAAGAAAACATATGACAATTAAAGCTTCAAAACCAATGGGGAATAAAAAAAAAATCTTGACGTCCCTAAATTGCAACAATATTGGAATATATATATCATCAATGAAAAGTTGTAACAACTGCAGAATAAACCATCAAAATCAAGTGTATGATGTTGGAAAACAAGCCTACAATTAGTAGTTAATTCTGCAATATCTAAGTCAAGACTTTGACAATAAGAGAGGGATGTTTATAAAGGTTATCAACAAGATTTTACAACAGCCTTTTGGCTTTAGAAATAATTTTCTACAATAGATATTTCTAGCCACTAAAACCAACCAACAATCCACCCAAACAATACCATTTGACTAGTAGATTAATTGTGGCGGCTTGTAAGTAAATTTCAACAGTAGAAAGATGAGTAAAGAGTGAGTAAAGAGAGATTTTGTTGCAGCCCTAATGGCTGTAGAAGAAGTTTTATTACAACAATAAAATTACTTGGCTAAACAAGATGCCTTTGGGGCAAAAGACAACTTATAACATGTATAAATTAGATCTAAACTTAAACAATTCAATCTCCTTAGAATCACGTTTACCAATGCATGGACATTTAATCTCCAATGCAAAAAGTCTAGTGCCTTATATATTGGGTTATAGGGTCTTTTGTTTATGAGCTAGGTTTATTACTCCTCTAGGGGTGTAAGTCCTTTTACTCCCTAGAGTAAACAAACCTAGCAATGAAAATCTACAAGGTTGTAAGCCCTTTTACTCCTTGTAGTAACCTTTGCAAATAGTCTTTTCAATGACAACAAAGATAGATCTTGATGGAGCATGTATGCCCTTATACTCCTCCAATTTTTTGGACAAATTGACCTTGAAATCAAGAAGAAAACATACAATTGCATAAATTTCTTACCTAATCCAAGAGATAGCATGAGAAACCCTTACTTATCAAGAATATTCCACCACAATTTCCAAGAAACACACATCAAGAGAAATCACTAGCCTTCTTTATCCAATAGACAAGTATTCCATTAAAAATGCACCAAAGAAGAGAGATATAGAATTTCCCAAGTAGAGCAAAAATTTCAGCCAAGAGAATATGTAATTCTCAAAACCATGATGATAAAATGCAAGTGAGGTGACCTCTATTTATATGAGGTCACTTAAAACCAATTTGTCCACTTTTAAAAGTCAACAACAAATTAGAAAGAGGCCTACCTCCTCTATTTTCCCTTTACAACTTAAAAATTAAAATTTGAATAAAATAAATCCCTTAGAAGGGTGATGTCATGCCCTAGAGGGTAACGCTAGGCTTCAAAATGAGACATTGAGCCTCCAAGTTAAGATTGTTTGGCCTCCAAAGGCCATGTGTCATCTCTCCATGTGCTAGAGTGACAAGTAATCCATCTCTCTCCATAAAATCACATCACATCACTACTAAGACAATCAAACCCCATCATAAAGGTGACGTCAAGGGCTAGGGTATGACGTCCTAGGCCTCCCAAAGATAATGTTTAGGTGGAAGGGGCCATAATGTCATCATCACATGATGTCCAAGTGCCTCCAAAGGAACAATTCATCTTCTCAAGTGCGTGATGAGTGGGGCACATCATCCATCATGTGGGCTTCAAGCCCCTACGAAAGTCCAAGTGACCTAGTTCTTCCATGGAAAAGCTTTCACCTAGAAAGGTCATGCAAAGACAAGTAGGTACACCCTCCAAGGGTCCACAAGTCACATGTATCATGCCAAGTAAGCCACATTTAATAAAAGAAACACCCATACATGTGCATTAAATCCCCCCTTTTCAAACTAATCACATGCTCACAAACCTTATACAACTTGTCAAATTTAAGTATGGGAGGGTTGTCATGGTGCCCTATTGGGTAAACCAACCCCCAAGTCAAGGAGTGTTTCCCAAGAAGACCCTCTCTAATTCATGTAGTAAGTATGAGGTGGATGGGGTTAATACTTTTGGGCATGGAGTTCCTGACATATCAAGGGCTCATATTGTCTCGTTTACGGGTGCCTTTGCAAAGGGTGTGTTGTAGTGTAGCTAGAGGGGGTAGTGGGGGGGCCCGAAGGTCCCATAGTGATAATAGTGGATACCATTCAAGGTAAGTTGGACTAGGTCCACTATATTATTAAATAAGACCCACTATGGTAGTTAGCTATATTAGTATAAACATAATAAATGTAAGAGGACTTACTAGAAGGTTCTACCTCTAGAAGGTTCCACTTCTAGAAGGTCCTCCTCTAGAATGTTCTTAGGTGGTTGGTACCACTATATAAAAGGGTTCATGCAATGTAATGGGGGGTGAAGAGAAGTATTGTATTGTGAGCAATAGCTCAATAGGAGGATGCCCCTCGAAGAGGCAAGTGAACAAGAGATGATCCCTTCCATAATAGGATCCATTGTATGGTGTTTCCCTACCCTAAGGGTTTGATATAATAAAGTGGTGGTTTTCTATATTGTTCCATATATCTTGTGTGGTGGTTGTATTCAGATATCTTTGGTACTATTGTGGTATTTTTTATTTAGGTTTTTGGTATTTAACAATTGGTATCAAATCTCTTTCCTTGGCCAAAGAATTGTGGGAAAATATTTTTTCTATTTTTGCAAATTTTTTATTTCAGAGAAAAAAATGAGGGCTACGACATTCCGAAAAAATCATATAGTGTTCTGTGTGGAATTTTCATAAACTAGTTGTAGATATTAGTACCACTCGAAAAACTGAAAATTAAAAAAAATAAAAATAAAATTGAAACAGAGTTTGGAAAGCAAAGATATCATCATTTTAAAATTTGCTCATTTCAGGGTTTTTCTGTAAACGACTGCGTGATTTTTCAGATTTTTGTAGCCTCTGAGGCCGAATTTTCCAAAACAAATTACAAATATGAGTTCCTCTCATAATTTCACCAAATTTCAAAAAACAAAATCCGAATCAGAGCTCCGAAAATGAAGAATAGTGTTATTGTACAAGAACGTATTGCTTGGGAGTGCATTCCTTCCATCAGGAATAATATATGGTGTTATCCTACCTCAAGGGTTTTCTCTATTTCTTGTGGTGAATGGTTTGGTTTATTCTTGGTTATTTTTGAATATATACTTACAGAGATATTGAGATACTTAAGATATCACCGATTTAAAATCAACCATTTTTTAGGGTCTTCGTGACGACAATGGGACTACAAAGACCATAAATTTTCACAGAGTGCTCAGATTGCTACCAGATTAGTGCCATTGAATAGACAATTTCAAGATATTTCTTTTGGTATATTTTATGTGGTGTTTCCAATGCATATTCACTCTCAAACCCTTGAGGAAATTCTATAGAAGATTGAAGCCCTCCAAGCCCAAATGCATGACATTCAAGATGGCATCGAGGAATGTTTTCACAATATTCAAGGGTCCATAGCTAGTTTCAAGGAGGAATGGAAATAGACGTATTATGCTGGACATCATGGATGAATATCACCAAGAAGAGTCTAATTTGTATGATTTTGAAGCCGATTGTGATGATTGGTATATGGATAGTTGTCATTTATGGGATGACGACCAATTCCATATTCTATTTGATGATTCTACTCCATCTCATGTAGAGCCCATACTGGAGAGTACAAAAGAACCTTCTCTGCATATTATTCTTCAGTCATGTTATTCTCTGGTAGTAGTGGATGAATTTTTTGTCGGTTCTACATATTTCGACCCACATGACCAGTGTAGATCGTTGGAGCATGATTTTTAGTTGGTTCTTGAGTTTCAATATCTTCAACGTGGAGTTCACATGAGCACTTTGTTCGGCCCCAATAAACCCCTTCTTTATTTTTAATCAAAATCTAGGGTCCCTCAAAATTTTACTTGGATTTTTCATTTTTTTTTTTTCTTTGACTTGATTGGATTGGTATTGGTTTGCTTTGTTTCGAGGTTGGTTTGAGTTTATATTATTTTCTTTTGTTTGGTTTGAATTTCATGAAATTCAAATGCCATTTTGTTTTTCTTTCTACAAAGTTTTGATGTTGATGGACGAGCTTCATAATTTGGGAGTTTGTTATTACCTCTTCCTTATTGAATTTATCTGCTATGATACTGGCTTGGTTGAAGACATGGATTAATAACAATGATTTTACAGGAATAACATTTATTGCAACACATCTTTTCTATGACATTTGTTCACATTTGATCAAATTTGAATGAGGGAGAGACGAACATAGAAATCTTAATTTAAACGAAAACATTAATTTTTATCAACTGTTTACTTTCGTTTAAATTATGATTATTTTTTCATCTTTTGCTCATTAGCAATCATTTTCACAAAATCATTCGGTAGGTTTAATTAATTAGTTTCTTTTGTCAGTTTGCATCTCATTTCGAAATAAAACTAAAAAAATATAAAATAAAAAGAATTATATATCATTTGTTTGATTTTGTGAAAACCCAAAATTAATATTTTTCTTCTCTCCATCAACTTGAAGATTCTATAATTTTAAATATCATATTTGAAAGGAAAATATAAACAATATTTGTTTAGAACTTATAATAAGTTTAAATTCAATTTAATTTTATTGTTCTAGATTTTGTTTTATTCACAATTTTTAGGTTATTAATTTTTTTTTTTTTTTTGTTTCACAGGTTTCTATTTTCATTTATTTGGTACAGATCTGATCATGGCTTGATTTTATTATCTAAATACGTTTAAGATATTTGATCCAAAAATAATATTGGATTGCTGCAAATAATTTATGATCAACAACAGATAAGATTTGAAAATGCATTCAAGAACAAACAAATGATTTACGGGACTGATTGCAGCCAAACTGTAAATAATCTGAAGAAACGGTTGAAAACCCATCTGTAGAATGGACCCATTTACCTTACTCAAGAGATTTTCCCAAACAAATGCATAATTTGAGATATGTTGTTGTCTCTTTATGAGACAAATTTCAGGTGGGGGAAATTATTAGTGACACCCATATTGTTCATTCATTGCATAAATATATGAGCAAGTCTAGAGCCCTAGGGATCCAAGAAATTCAAAGGAGGATTTTTATCCTTTCTTTTTTGTATATTATTTCTTTTGTAAACTTTTTTTCTTTTCAAATGGAGTAACGAATGGTTGGAAACTTTGGGAGAATGGACCAGTATTTTCGAACAAGAATATGGAATTCCAGGTTGCTTAATAGATTTTGTCAGGTGTGAGTAAAATGGTTTTGTTTTCATTATAATATCTTCATATTCTTTGAGTAATTGATTATGCATTGATTTAAATTAGTTTTAGTCTGTTTTATCAATACATGGTTAATTGCTATCATTTATGTATTAATTTTTTCAATCTTTAAGAGTCTATTATCCCCAAAATTCCTTTTGGACCTTATGATGAACTTATTATACTGAAACTATATGGGATACAATTTACTCTTTGGATTTTGTTCTTTTGTAGGCTATGCAATGTTAATATTGTTTCTCATATAATTTATGAATATGAAACTTTATTTGTATTGAGCTAGCTTTAGACTGTTCTGCATATAATTTTTCATGTTATGTTTTCATTTATATGGTTCATCATATTTTGGTTCTTTTAATATATGTGATTGATCGTCTATCTATGCATATTGAGTTTACATCTAATGTTGGGTAGTTGGTAACACCATTTGTTGAGGGTTGAAATTTATTTCACTTTCATCTATTGGACATTTTAAAGTCACATGAGATAAAATCTATTTTTCTTTCTATTATCATAGACTTGTTCCAAAATATAAAAGACTTCTTTGAGTTGTTTAAGGAAGTATCGTTCTTGCTTTTGTCATAGATTTATACTTGACACAGGTTAAGTGGAGCTTATACAAACACATAAAGACAAATCTAACTTAGTATTGTTGATCAGTGTCAAGATAGTTAGTTTATATTTGATTTGATTTGTTGATTTGCGAATGAATAATGATTACATCATTTAAACGTTAAACGCTTTGTCCATTATCGTTATATAATTTATAATCTTGTTCATTCATTTGTTTATTATTTTGACATTTATAGTACAACAATAGTTTCCTTTATTTTTCATCTTATTTTGATCCATTAGTTGAAAACAATCATTTTCATGAGACTTTATTTAAACCTTGTAATTGTACATATCTATTGTATATAATACTACTATTAGTTAAGTAATTGTATTAATGTATTGTTTGATAGGATTGTACATCTAGTTAGTTTACATTTTTTAATTATTTTAGAATCCTAGTTGGCTAACAGAGCCATAAAACCCATCAGGGTAGATTATCCGAAACGACTTGGGTTAAATAAGCAACCTCGGTCCGGATCTTCCCTTCTCGTTGACGATGTGTCATAAATGCCCGTCAACAAATGGTGCTAGAAGGAGGGCAGAGGTAAATTTGATGATTAAATGTTTTACCCCTCAGCCTGTCATAATTCCAGATTTATAAATTCGTCTTTTGTGTCATCTTGAAATGCACTAGAAGGCAGGCCATACTGACAAGCTGGCCTTGCAGGAGTCTTTGTTTCGAATGTATTTAATTTCACATGGCTCCCCAAATCACTGTGTTGGAACATTCTTTCCACTTCTCATTACCTGATATTTCCAACGAAACAATCTCTCACTTGTCCAAACTCACCTTTTATGGTGGGGGGGGATGTATTTTCAAAAGACTATCTTAACACGTTTTGGTGTAAATGCATCAATCACGATATTTATGATTTAAAGGTTTTATGCAGTTTGTTCGCTTTTACTTTTAGGGGTTAGATCAAACATTGGTTTGAGTCTTTTCCAGCATATCACATTATTGATTGGTTTCAATTTGTAGAGGATTTTTTAGATGCTTTTGAAATCTATGATTACAATCAATTATGTGAATAATTCCAGGCTCTACTAATCAATGACAATTCATCTCCAGAGGTATTTTTAACAAGCATCCATCATGTTCTCTGTAAGTTTCAACTTGATGACATGTCATTTGTACTAAATCTCCTCTTTGATGTTTGTGCCCTTTTCATCCAACCATTTTCAATTGCAAATGATGAATCAACTACAAATCCTATCACTTAATTGCGAGAAGAATTTTGTTTGCAAGATGAGAGGAATCCATCCAAAAATTTTGAATAAGCAAGGGAGGTAGAATCTATTGAAAATTTTCTTACTGACAATCAAACTAGTTTTTCCTCTGAATCATTGTATATTCAAACCTCGACCATCGTGGAGGAAGATTTGATGTTGGGTCAAGGTGAATGTCCATATTCTTCTAACTCTTGCTCTAATCAGTACTTAAATTCAGTTATTGAAGAACACTTAGGTGATGAAAATGATTTTAAGTATTCTAACATTTCTATGACACTGATTAGAGATGCTAATCTGCAATTTGAACAAGAAACCTTAAACCTTCATCCACAAATCATACCTTATCCACAGGAAAGATTATATGTTTGTCATGCAAGTTTCAAATTGTCTATCATACATCAGGCAAATTTAGATGATTATATTATGTTGAAGGATTTATCACCAAAACAAAGTGAAAGTTTAAAGGAAAGTGAAGAGGAATGTCTTGAGAATACCATTGTTAAATATCATAACTCAAGAGATTCTTTTTATGTGCTTATTTATGATTCCTTTTACTCTCTATATCTCGATCTCTTCTTAGATTCTGGTGGACATGATACTTTACCCACGGTATCATACTCTTTTCCATCACAATCAGATCTTTTCGATATGCCAAGATTTGGTGAAATTAATTCCAAACAAAACATTTATGAAGTCGGATTTGACGCTCTTTCACTTTCATCACTCGCATGGAAAAAAAAACATGTTGCAAGAAGATTTTACACGATTTATTTTTGAAAAATACAATGCACTTATTCTTATGGAGATCAAATATTCTACATTGCATATTCATTCTTTGGTTAGTTCAAATTTTAATGATTATGCTTCACATTTTGAAACAATCCATCTCATCAAAGGAAGTGTTCAAACCAATAATATAATTGATGTCATGGATCCTCTTATGATGTGTTCCCCATTGATATATCCATTTCATCATAGTCATAGTTTGCATCCTAATTTTTATGACAGGATCTTAGAATGGCTTGAAGATTCGTATCTAAAATATCTTCATAATAAAGATAAATTTGTGCTTGCTTTGTTTCTACCTAAATATCTAGGAAGTAAGCATGGCATGAATATTTTAGATCCTCCATGTGAAGAAATTGATGATCACTTGAAGAATTGTTAGGAGGATGGGGCACTTCGGCCTTGGCTGATGGTTATGTTAGGTCCATATTGACAATTTTTCCAAACTTACTTACATTCTTCCATGCCATTATGACCCATATCATGACAAGATTGCATAATGGTTGGAGAATTCATACATTAAGAAGTTTCAAAAGAATGGTAAGGTCGTGCTTGCTTTGTTTTTAAATGAATATATAGGAGGTAAGCATGACATATTTATTTCGTATCTGCAAATACTACATTCTTTTATTTTGATTTTCGACTTTCTATGCCTTGCAGGATTGAAGATGTTCTTGTGGATGCACTGGAAATACGATTTTACTTAGCATTTTGATCTATGTAGAAGTTAGAGTAGGTGTAGGAATAAATTTCTTTTGGATTTTTATTTTCTTTTCATTTTTTCCCTTTGAATAATGCAGTTATGAAGGCACGTGACTATGCAAAGAGAACCATCGTGTGAATGTTGTCAAGGAAGTTTTCTTTCAATTCCTTTTTTTTCCCCTTTTCGTAGGTGTCTTGATTAAGTGTTTCTTTTTCAAAACTTGGCAGCATCATGCAATTATTTCAGATATTATGAAGCATTAATAAAGAGATTAAGGATTTGATCTTTAATTCACATTAGTTTTATCCTAACAAACATATCTTACCACTGCACATAATTGCACTCATCCTGGTTAATGATTTTTCTATGACTTTTAATAATAAGCTTGGTCAAAATGATGTATCATGCATCACTATCTTAAAAAAAGAACCTTCCTATATGCAAAACTCCAAATTGTGATGCTCTTCCTTTTGATCCTCTTTCTCTATGAGAGGTTGGCCTGGTTTTTTTTTTGGTCAAATTCTTTTTAAAAGTGAGCTTTTTCTATTTTGATTTTGTTTGTTTTGATATACTTCTGATTTTGAATCCCATTAATAAAATCTAATTCGGTTTGTTGGGTGTTTTTGTTTTTTTCTTTCTTTGATTGAACTTTCTTCTTGTCTATATTTTTGAATACATATATTTTTGATCAAAGAGCGACTGTCGAAGGAAGCATTCATTTCAAGACTTATGTTTTTAAAAGCAATTTGAAACAGTTCAAAGAGTTTCTGATGTTAAGGTTCAACTCAGATAATTGATTTGTAAGTCAGTTGAGTACTATGAAATCCTAAACGGTCTTTGTCAGAGTATTACCCCTGAAATGTGTCGAGATCTTTGGGAATTACGATTATCCTTAGAATTTTTACACCGTCCATGTTTTTAAAAGATCACTTTTAAGTGCTTCCCCATTCTCCAGATGATTTCTTAAGCAAAATCTAAAATGTCTAAACCATGATAAAACTTCCAGTTTTGAAAACAAATAAAAAAAAATGATCAATTGTTCACCTGTATTGCAATTAACCTCCAGTATCACCCCACTCTCTTTGTTATCAATAAATCTATAATTGTATTATTATTTAAAAGTGGCATAAGAGGGTCGGAAGCACATAAGTGTGGGAAGTGTGTGTAAACCCGTCGAGGTACTGAACAAGCTCTCTAGTAGCGGGTAAATGCACACATGATACCAAGACAACTCTGTCGAGGTACTGAACAGGCCTGCTGGCAACGAAGCAATGTCGAGTTGAGAGGTAGCAATTATATGCTTTTAAATTAACTTTTATGGAAGTATACATCATGTAGATACAACTATTGGATGGGATTAAAACATTTGAGTGGGTTAAATAACATCCCTATCAAGACTATGGACGCATGCTGACAGTAGTGGCTTTGTAAATGGTATTGAATTCCTTTTATAAACATCATGCCTCTTTGATTAAAACACAACTTCAGGTTATAAACCTCTGTAAAAATAATATTTTCTTCTTTTCTGATATTTTTCTATAAATTTGAGCTAATCTTAATATTGTGTAATATTAAAGTGGATTTGTTTCAAAGCAACTTAAAATTATATCCAAGTCTTATTCTTCTTCCTTGTGATGAAAGTTTAATAGGTCAGAGATAACTGCTTCTCCCATTGAGTCGCCATTTGTTGGGCCCCAACAACCCCCTTTTTTATTTTTAATCAAAATATAGGATCCCTTGAAATTTTACTTGGATTCTTCATTTTTTTTCCCTTTGACTTGATTGGATTGGTATCGGTTTTATTTGTTTCAAGGTTGGTTTGAGTTTATATTCTTTTCTTTTGTTTGGTTTGAATTTCATGAAATTCAAATTCCATTTTCTTTTTCTTTTTACAGAGTTTTGATGTTGATTGACGAACTTCATAATTTGAGAGTTTTTTATTACCTCTTCCTTATTGAATTTATCTGCTATGATAATGTCTTGGTTGAAGACATGGATTAATAACAATGATTTTACAGGAAGAATGTTTATTGCGACACATATTTTTTATGAAATTTGTTCACATCTGATCAAATTTGAATGCGGGAGAGATGAACATAGAAATCTTAATTTAAACGAAAACATTATTTTTTATCAACTGTTTACTTTCGTTTAAATTATGATTATTTTTTCATCTTTTTCTCATTAGAAATCATTTTCACAAAACCATTTGATAGGTTTAATTAATTAAATTATTTTGTCAGTTTGCATCTCATTTCAAAATAATA
>ML778296.1:794347-809596 GCA_009831015.1 Picea engelmannii | reverse complement strand
CAGTGTGTTTTGTGAAATTCATCCAGGTGTCACTACTTGGAACCTCTCAGAAAATGAGTTATGACAAAAATGGCACACCTTGCTGAATTCTGGTTTATTCTAGAGAGCGACCTTGTAGAGGGTCCTCCAACTTCGTAAGGCCATAACTCTCAAACCGTGAGGAGTTATGTGACGTTACACATACCACCAGAAATGGAATGACATGTACTATACATATAGAATAGTATTAACTGAAAATATATCAAAACTCATACCGTTATCCATCAAACAAACTTGGGTCCATTACCCAAACCTGGGTTCTCCAAATTCTCATGGCCATAACTCTGTAACTATGAGGAGTTATGTGACGTTACACATACCACTGGAAATGGAATGACAAGCACTATCCATATAGGATAGTTTCACTGACAAATTCATTGGTGTTCATCTCATTATTCCACAAATAAACATGGGTTCTCTAACCATACTTCTAGGATAACTCAATCAACAAAGCGTCTTCCCGTGAGGGATTTCACCATAAGGGGACCACTTTGGAGTTCATCAATTTCTACTTATTATCAATCATGACAAGACAATAATGAGTCATCTTTACATCAAACAATCTTGGGTCCATTACCCAAACTTTGTGCTACGGGGATTTCTTCAAGGGTCGACATCAATGACAACCAACCTTAATCAACATTCTCCCCCTTTGGAATTGATGGCAACACTCTGATGCAATACTGAAATCATATCACTCATGCTCCCCCTAGAACCATGCCTATGTCCTCTTCCTTTGATAAATATCTCCCCCTTTGTTGTCAATGGAAAATGTATCTTTCCATCTGGGGTTGATCCCCCTGATTGAACTGTCCTCTTATGGTGCTTCCTTGTGTAAATCTAAGACATATAATATAAGCATTCAAAAAACATTCATTTTGGAGTAGAAATAATTCCAAGTCTCTGGCAAAGATATTCAAAGGATTCTCTTGGAAGTGGTTTTGTGAAGATGTCTGCCACTTGTTCTTTTGTGCCCACATACTCAACTCTAATGTTCTTTTCTACAACCTACTCCTGTAGAAAGTGATACTTTATTGGAATGTGCTTCGTCTTGGAGTGCATCATCCGATTCTTTGAGATACTGATGGTGCTTGTATTATCACAATATATTGGAATGGGATCATCATACTCAACCTGTATATCTATCAGAGTTTGTTTCATCCAAAGAACCTGTGTACAACATGATGTTGCTGCAATATACTCTGCCTCGACTATAGATAAAGTTACTGATGATTGTTTCTTGATTAGCCATGATACTAAACACTCACCCAAGTAGAACGCTGCTCCATTGGTGCTTCATTGGTCATGAATACAACCTACCCAATCTGCATCTGTGTAGGCAATAAGTGATAGATCCTTTCCTTTTGGATACCATAATCCAAACTCTTCTGTTCCTTTGAGATATTTGAAAATCCTCTTCACTTCTAACACATGTGACTCCTTTGGTGCTGCTTGAAATTGTGCCACCTGTCCAACTGCCTGCATTACATCTGGTCTGGATGTTGTCACATATAGTAGGCTTCCAATCATTGACCTGTATTGCCTCTGATTTGTAGACTTCGAATCATCATCTTTTCTCAACTTGCAATTGGTTTGCATGGGAGTGATAACTGGTTTGCAATCTTCCATTCCAAACCTCTTTAGCATTTATCTGATATACTTGGTTTGAGAAATAAAGATTCCTTGGTTTCTTTGACGTATCTGAAGTCCCAAAGAGAAGGATAGTTCTCCAAGTAACGACATTTCAAATCCATTCTGCATATCTTTTGCAAATTTCTAGCTTAACCTGTCATCATCACTACCAAAAATAATATCATCAACATAAAATTCAATTAATACAATATTACCTTCACTTACCTTGATGTAGAGGTTGTTGTCTGCACTTCCTTTTCTGAACCCTGCCTGCTGTAGGTACTTATCCAGTCTAGAGTACCATTCTCTAGGAGCCTATTTTAGACCATACAAGGCCTTCTTTAATTTACACACATGATCTGCGTTATCTCACAACTGAAATCCTTCTGGTTGTTCAATGTAGACTTCTTCTTCAATTTCCTCATTCAAAAAAACTGATTTTACATCCATTTGATATACTTTAACATTTTTGGAGCGTGCATAGGCTAAAAGCAACCGGATTGCTTCCATTTCGGCAGCTAGAGAAAATGTCTCTTCAAAGTCGATTCCTTCAATCTGTGCATATCCTTTACATACCAATCTAGCTTTGTTCCTTGTAACTTGTCCATATTTATTTAATTTATTCTTGAAAACCCATTTTATGCCGATCATATTCTTATTCTTTGGTCTTGAAACCAGTTCCCAAGTGTCATTTTTCTCTATTTGATCTAATTCTTCATTCATGGCCTTATTCCAAAATTCATCCTTGTTGGCTTCTTCAAAATAGTTTGGTTCAATTGTAGATAAGAGTGTTAGGTGTGTTTGTTCTGGTGAACGGATTTTTCTTCTAGTCTCAACTCCTGCATCTTTGTTTCCAATAATCTAATCTGAAGGATGATTCTTCTGTACTTGTTTTCTAGGTGCCTTTGGTGATACTTGTTGAATTTTCTCTTCTGTTTCTGTCAGATTCTCTTCATCTTCCTCTTCTACTTCATCTTCTACTTCTTCTTCTTCGAAAAGTTGTTCCATTGATTTGTTTTTTTCTTCCTTTGATTCTGGTCTACCTGTTTCATCAATTGTTACGTTGATGCTTTCCACAACTTTGTTCAATCTTAGATTGTAACACTTGTATGATTTCCTTGTACTTGAGTAACCAACAAGTACTCCTTTGTCCACACGAGAGTCAAACTTTCCCATTCTTCCATCTTCTCTTTTGATGTAGCATTTGCTTCCAAAAACTATGAAGTGCTTTACATTTGTTGGTCTTCCTTTCCATAGCTCGTAGGGAGTTTTATCAGTGTTGTTTATGAGCATTACTCTGTTTTGAATGTGAACTATTGTATGCACTGCCTGTGTCCAAAATATATCTGTCAATTTGGAATCCATTAGCATTGTTCGAGCCATTTCCTATACTGTCTCGTTCTTTCTTTCAACAACTCCATTCTATTGAGGTGTCCTAGCAACAATGGATTTCCTTTTTATTCCATGACTGTTGTAGTAGTCCATAAATTCCTTTGAAGTGAACTCTCCTCCATTATCAGATCTCAAGCATTTGATTCTTGAATCCATCTCATTTTCAACCATTTCCTTGTATATCTTGAAGTTTTCAAAAGCTTCTGAATTGTTCTTGAGAAAGAAAACTGCAGCCATTCTTGTATAATCATCAACTAATAACATAAAGTATCTTTCACCTTTTAAGATTTTTGTTGTAGTTGGTCCAACTAGATCAGTATGCACAATTTCCAGTGGTCTTGTTGTTGAATATTCCTTTGATTTGAACTTGGTCTTTGTTTGTTTTCCTTGTTGACAATGCTTGCATAAAGTGTTGGTTGGTTTCGTGACCTGGGGCATTTCTCTGACTGCTTCTCTTTTGCTGACTTTGACAAGGTTATCAAAATACACGTGACCCATTCTTTTGTGCCATATCAAACTTTCATCTTCCTTTCCTAGACAACACTTTTCATTTACAATTGCACTTAACACATATATGTTGTTTGAAGTTCTTGTAGCTGTACCGACCAATTTCCCTGAACCTTCTCTTCTTATCTCACACTTTTATGAATCGAAAGTAACTTTATGACCTTGGTCACACATTTGACTCACACTTATAAGATTATGTTTCATATCTTCTACCAGTAGAACATTTTGTGCCTTTTTATTCTTGTTCCCAATTCGAACTGTGCCTTCTCTAACGATTTTGGTTGAATTATCATTTCCGAAGGAGACTGCTCCATTTCTTTCCTTTCACAATGTAAGAAATTTGTCTCTATCACTTGTCATGTGTTTTGAACACCCACTGTCAACATACCAACCATGTTTCTTCTACTTAGCTTGTAGAGCGACTGTTCATTCTTCATTGTTATACTGATCTTGCTTTCTTATCCATGTCGTTTTCTGAGGTTCTTATCTGTGACTTTTGTTATTTTGTTGAGGTTCTTTAGGAGGGGCTGTCATTCTGCAATTTTTGGCCATGTGTCAAAAATTGTTACATTTGTAACATTCCACTTCAGTGCTCAAAGATTCAAACCTGTTGTAACTTCTTCTTTGTGTTTCACTAGGTCTTCTTGAGTAACCCTTTTGTGTATGACTCTCAAAGTTGTTATTGTTCCTGTTGTTAGCTCTACAATTCACAATTTTATGTCCAAAATTATTACATGCATAACATAAACCAAAAAATATAGTTTGATACCTGAGAGTTGACGATCTTCTGAAAGAAGGTGCTCTTATGAATCCTTCTTTTTCTTGAAGCCTATTTGTCTATTGTTGATTCTGAAATCTAAATCTTCTCGGTGGAGAAGTGTCCCTGTAATCTTCCTTGTACATCTTCCTATCCCCTTTGATTGTTTCTGCATAGCTTTTTGGATTTGTTTCTTGCTCTATTTTTTTGGAGCTTGATCCCTTTTCTATCTGATTGTATTCAAGTCCAAACTTGTCAAGATGAGATTTTTGACTACTGATAATGTCATCCAGAACTTTTGAGCTATTCTGCATATTTTTATTTTGAATATCCTTTCTTAGTGTGACAATCTTTGCTTCCAAGTTTCCAATGATCTTGTCCTTTTCTTATAGTTGTTCTTTGAGTGCTTCTTCAATTATTTTATCCTCTTCTATTTGAACCTTCAATCTTGTGATCATTTTTTCTAGTTCTCGAATGTCCTTTTTCTTGTCTAGTTCTGCTTGTAGTGTCTTGTTTTTTTTCGTTTCTCTTCTGATAACTTTTATGGAACACATTAATTCTTCTCGATAGTCAACTTCTGTCTCTTGAATTTCATCTTCGACTTCTTCATATCCTTCTTCGGATTCTTCATATTCTTCTTCCGAGTCTTCTTTGTCAGAATCTTTTACTGCCATGAATAGAACTCTTCCTGTCTCACTGTCCCTGATTTCATCTTCATCTGATGATGAGATGTCTTCTTTGTTGCATAAGATTTTCTTGAAATCTTTCTTTGTAGTTCTTTTGCCTTTATATGTGTGTTTGCCTTTTGAGTAACTTTCATCATTTCTCTTTTTATTATGAGGACATTTGTTAGCAAAATGACCAATACCATCACAATTAAAACAAATTAAAGGAATCTTACCTCTATACCTACCATTGGTTCCCTTGTTCAGTCTTTTGACGAAGTTGGCCACTTCTTCATCATCTTCCGAGATGTCGCTATTGCTGCTATATTCTTCTTGTTCCTTTTTCTTTTGCTTTGATCTTTTGGATGTTTTGAAGGCTGCTTCTTTTACATCTGGATTTTTCTGTTCAGTTCTCATTTCATCTACTGTGAAGACTCCATGCAGTTTGTCCATGCTTATTGAGTTCATATATGATCTTTCTTCTAGTGTTGATATCTTAGGGTTGAATCTCATAGAAAAAGATCTTAGCACCTTTTGAACAATTAGAGATTCTTTGATTTCTTCTCCCAATCCTATGATTTCATTCACTGTTTCGTCAACTCTTAAGAAGTAGGCTACAATATTCTCATCTTCCTTCACTTTTAGTTGTTTGAACTGGCCTCTATAAGTTTGAAGTTTTACTGCTTTGACTTTTGTATCTCCTTCATAAATATTTCGAAGCTTGTCCTAATTCTCTTTGGCGGATTTACAATGTGCAACTTTGGTGAATACTGTTTCACTGAGACCATTCAAAAGTGCATTTGTAGCTTTGGAATTATTCTGACCAAGTTTCACTGCTTTGTCATTTTTTGGTGGAACTACTGGTACCGTGTATCCATCTACAATTGATTGCCAAATTTCAAATCCCCATGCTTGTATATATATCTTCATCATTATGCTCCAAAAAGCATACTTCTGTCCATCAAAGTGTGGTATTCCATTTTTATATGAGTTGGTACTCTCCATGATCTACCTTTCAGTGGTTAAAATGATTTTTGAAGGAACCCGCCCTGATTCAAATTGTTGGATTACTAAGAGGGGGGGGGTGAATCAGTAATAGCGTAATTATAATCCTTTTTATCAAAATAATCCAAGTGTTATATCAATGTAGAATTATTATCCAATAATGAGCAATAAGAAATGAACAATCACACACTTACACAGTACACCAGTGCTTTATGTGGAAACCCAAATCGGGAGAAAACCACAGAATTCTTTATCTTATATGTATTGAAGAATTACATTCATTGGAAGCACCAACTTCCTTTGTTTTCCAATTGCAACTGGAAGGAGGCTCCAACCCCCTAGTTTCTCAGGCTAAAACCTGAGGGAAGCTCCAACTCCCCAATTCTCTGGCTACAACCAGAAGG
The DNA here is from genome assembly GCA_009831015.1 of Picea engelmannii. NCBI lineage: Eukaryota > Viridiplantae > Streptophyta > Pinopsida > Pinales > Pinaceae > Picea > Picea engelmannii. Next base: position 803,195 of record ML778296.1, on the reverse strand, counting down.
AGGCTACAACCCCCTATGCTCTCCGGCTACAACCGGAAGGTGGCTACAACCACCTGTCCTTTCCCCGTCCAACCCTGAAGTAGAAGTAGAATGATGAAACCACTGTCACACTATCACTGTGAGATATACCACTGTAAACATGTACCGATAAACGTGAACCATGCATCAACTTGTACCTCAACCTGTACCATAAACAAGTGAAACCAACCATGTACCAAGTATGTACCAATAGTGTGTCAAGTACTCATCAACTATGACTCATCAATATGTACCAACATCATCAACTATACACCTCATGTATGTGCCAACTCATCAACTACTTCTCTCAACCATTTACCCAAATTGTACCTTAACCAAAAACCCTCATCAATTTCATCATCCAAATATGATTTGTAAATATGTAATAGAACTGGTGTATATGATCACATACCTTCAAAACTTCCTTAAATTTAACAACAAGATACTAGCATTTTCATGAAACGTTTCTTTAGTCTCACAAGACTAGTTTTGGATTAGTCAACAACCCTAACATGAAATAATCATAACTTTGTACCTGTAATGAATAACAATCTGAAACTGATACAAAATGTTATTCAGTGTGTTTTATGAAATTCCTCCAGGTGTCACTACTTGGAACCTCTCAGAAAATGTGTTATGGAAAAAATGACACACCTTGCTGAATTCTGGCTTATTCTAGAGAGCGACCTTGTAGAGAGTGCCCCACATGGAATATTTGTTGAATTGATATGAAATTCTTAAAAATAATACTACAGACTGTAATCTAACCAAATTTTTTTGTCTTACTGAATTTGGATATGTTATGAATAATTTATGACATTTTTACCCGAAACACCTGTTTTTGAGTAGTTTCAGGACTAGCCACAAAGCCTATTTTCCACAGAGTTTAACTCCAAAAATACAAAGACCCAAAAGATGAATTTTTTACCATAGATACTTGGGTATGTTTCCTCAATGGAATAGCAATTTCACGGTCTGAATCATTTTAGAAAAAAAATTATTGTGAAAATGGTGAGATGACCTGAAAAAAACATACCTTAGAAAGCATCATCAAAATAATTTATCCTTCCTTGAATTTTGGCTTTCTTTTCTTCACTTTCCTCAGAAATTAGGCTTATATATCCTTTGGTTACCTCATACACCTATAGGTATTCAATATGCTCAAGTGTTTCTTAAATGAGAGAACCTTGCCTCTTATTTATACTCTCCAAGTAGCTTCCTTAAAAACATCTTCTGGGTCACTTTGCCCACTTTCCTTATTTTAGGGTTAACCAACTTCTAATTCCTCCATTAAATTTATTATTGAATTAATTTATTTTGTATTCACTTTGAATTATAGTACACTCATCACTTCACTTTATTATTTACCTTTTAAAATCTCTTAAACCACTTTGACTACTTTGACCTTTTGGGGCTTCTAGATGACATATGAGGGTCCTCCAACTTCGTAAGGCCATAAATCTCAAACCGTGAGGAATTATGTGAAGTTAAACATACCACCAAAAATGGAATGACATGTAATATACATATATAATAGTATTACCTGAAAATATATCAAAACTCGGACCGTTATCCATAAAAAAAACTTGGGTCCATTACCCAAACCTGGGTTCTCCAACTTCTCATGGCCATAACTCTCTAACCGTGAGGATTTATGTGATGTTCCACATAACAACGAAAATGGCATGACAAGAACTATCCATATAGGATAGTTTCACTGAAAAATTCACTGGTGTTCATCTCATTATTCCACAAATAAGCATGGGTTCTCTAACCATACTTCTAGGATAACTCAATTCACAAAGCGTCTTCCCGTGAGGGCTTTCACCATAAGGGGACCACTTTGGAGTTCATCCATTTCTACTTATTATCAACCATGACAAGACAATAATGAGTCATCTTTACAACAAACAATCTTGGGTCCATTACCCAACCTTTGTTCTACGAGGCTTTCTTCAAGGGTTGACATCAATGACAACCAACCTTAATCAACACATTTAATTGCTCTCAGGACTTGTTGGGCAATTCAATTGCTTAAATTGATTTCATTTAATTATCAACCAGGGATGCTCATAAGCTTGTGATGATTCCAACAAAATATATGAAGGAGTAGGCATATAACTCTAATCTAAGAAAATTCAATCAAATCCTAACTCTTTCATTCCACTTAATAAGACTTAGTTGTTGTAGGCAAGAAAACACTATCTCCCTTATAGGAGGTCCTCTTGTGATGTTTCAAAAAACCTATCAACAATCAAGATCATTAAGTAAACACTCATGCATTGAAAATAAATACACTTAAAAAGGCTTAGTTGTTGTAGGTATGAAAACACTAGCTCCCTTACAGGAGGTCTTCTTGTAATGTTTCAAATAACCTATTGACAATCAAGATCATAAAATAATTCTAATAAAAAAAATAAAGCATATAAACCTATTCAAAGCATTAGAATAATGCTACTATGATCTATTTAAAGTGAGCTCAATTCTCCCAAGAACAAAGTAACACATAAACTAAAGCATTCTAAATCTAAACTAGAGAATGGAAATTGATGTGAAAATAAAGCTTGATTCTTATTCCATCATAAGTTGGACACAATGCTCCAGGAGTCCTTGAAATGGAGGAGGCACTCCTATTTATACAAAAATTTAAGATAACTTAGATCCACAAATCTCTCATAGATCCACAGATGTCTCATTTGGTTACAACCATGTGTTCACACCTATCAAGTGATATCTCTACAAATCCTCTCACAAATCTCTCTTTCATGATTAATATTCATCCAAGATACTTGAGTGAATCTCCAAATCTTCATCAAATATTCAAGAGGTTGAAGAGGAAATTCGAATTTGAGGCTTGATGGTCAAGTTTGACTTGCTTGGAGTCTTCAAATACACCTGTAAACACCATGAAACTCATCCCACTTTTGTATATAAGTGTAAACATGTCATTTTTCCAATATTTAATCATAAATTCACTCAAAAACACTAAAATAGATGCATTGGAAAATTATATGTCTAAAACCCATGTAATCATGAAAATGGTTTAATGTAAGGGTATGGGAAAGCGGAATATGGTTAAAAGTGAAGTGAAAGTGAAGTGAAAGGTTGGTAAAAAGATGGTACTTCAGTGACCCAACATACCCCCCAACTGAAGGTGTTGCATGTCCTCATGCAACCTTGCATTGAATTTCCTGTATTGTGTGATGGAGCCTCATTTTTTTGAAAGATATCTAAGTGGCAACTGATTTTTGTGGTTGCTTCTTGTGTGACAACCATAAGTATTTCCTTATGTAACAACACTTCTTTTTCTTGCTTATGGTTGGTTCTTGTGTGACAACCAAAATTGTTTCTTTATGTAGCAACATTTCTTCTTCTTGATTATGGTTGGTTCTTTTGTGACAACCATAAATATTGTAAGTGTTGGTTCTTGTGTGAAAACACTTTCATTTTTCTTTTTCTTACTACAACAAAGAATAGACTTGAAATTTCAATCACATGAATGCATTCAAAATGATGATTCAGTAATGTGTGTATCAATCATCCACTCCTTTTAGTCTTATTCAATAAGGTGTGTTGAAGTATGTTAAAGGCATAGAAACCATCCTCCACATGGTATGTTTTCTTTGGAATATGTGCTTCATGTACAAACCAATGATGCATTTTAGGAAGTCAATGAAGGTGTTTATAAAAGTAATAAGACTCAATTGGGAAAACATGTTGGTCAATAGCATATGAGGTTATGAATGATGTAATATAGGATAAATGAATGAAATATGATGAATATCCCCCCAAAACTATAGATGTTTTCCATCCTTGGAAAAATTAGCAAATAGGGTAGGTTAATGTTGAATGCAAAATTTTCCAAATACATGTATTTAGCATTCAAGGAATTATTTATTAAAGATCGGAAAACAACATACCTTCACCTACCTGAGAAGATCATGAGCAATGCATCTGAGAGATCTTTGTATGGTTGGAATCTTTTGGATGATACTATTGGATCATGGATCTTCATAGTGAAAATAATCTGATATGCTTGGTTGTATGAACACAGAATGAGATCTAAAATTGGTACATCTGTATCGGCTTATTGTTGGAACTAAGTTGTTGGTGCTGAAATTTGGATTTGAATATTTGATTTATTGGAACACTATTGCAAGTTGTTGTGAGTGTCATGGAACCATATGGTCTTCATTCATATCCACTTCGTGGCATAATTCTTATCTATGTGAATAATTTTTTTTTTTGTCGAACATAGAAAGAAATTGTTGAATTACCAACCATTAATGAATGTTGTTAACCGACACAAGACTACTCACCATTAATTTCAATGAGAGTCAATATGCCCAAGTACATCTTACTAGGTACGAATAAATGTGTCGCATGTCGAGTCACCTAGAAGATCTGACAAACATGGGACATTGATGTATTCCCACTGTTTATTGGCGAGAGAACTTGTCATTAAGGCATGCAAGCCTCTAGGTACTAAAAAGGTCTCTAGTCTCAATTCCAGATGATGTGTTGATGTCGATGGGTCAAGACTTGTCAAAAGGAGGGTCATAAGGAATCCCCCATCATCTAACATGAGTACAAAGTAATGATTTAGAGGACCATAGATGAAATATCAAGCATGCTTTATTTGGCAAAAGGAAAATGGCAATGTGGTAACTCAACATGGTAAGTGAGCTGAGTGACTTTATTCATGGGTTAGGCGTGAATGAAAGTGAGGCAGGAAAGTATGAAACTTGCAAAGGGGTGAAACCATGATCTAGTAGTGATAGGAAGATGAAAAGTTTAGGATTGACTTCAATATGTTAGGCTCAAAGGAAAGAAGATGAACCATCACATAATGGCTCTAAGAGGCTTCTTTTGATAGAAATGGTATGATGGATATGGTCTGAAATATAATGATATTGAATTATTCATGATTTCATTGGGACATGCTTTTCTCAAGAGTATGTGGTCTTTTAAATTCACTTGTGCACAGATTGGTCTTCTTCATCATCCTAGAATCTAGAAAAAAAAAACTTAGCACTGACCTACAATAAAACGTGAGTTTATCGAAGAATAGAGGTGATCAGTCTTTCTTCATCCGATACATAAGAAAAAATTCACAAATAGTGCTAAATAGAACAAATCCAAGGAAAATAAATAAAATGAAATGCACTTTTTACCTGTCGAGAAGTGGTGCACCTTGGACTACTCATCAATGTTTCTTTGATAACTTCTTCATTTGATGTTCACTTTCAGTGATTCAAAAGCCAAATCAAAGTATTAGAGGCATGTTTTAATGATATGATTATTTGAACTGTTTTTCGAAGTCCAATGGCTACAAAATCCAAAAAACAAATGACCAAAATGTTTTTACTCAAATGTTTATGATAATGCCTCCTTGACGTAGATCTCGTTCATAGCTTTCTAACTTCATTTGTTTTGTGTCAAACCGACTCTGTATGAGAAATTTATTGCGATCTGAAGTTTATAGGAAACCGTAAAAATGTTGTGAGGGGTGACCCCATGGCAACACCAAAAATGGACACATGTCAGATGATGTAGATGGTGACTGGGTAGCTAACTTAGTAGATTGATGATGTGGCAATTGACTGGGTTGAGGTGGCAGATTATTGGGTAGGTGATTGGGAAGACATGTGGGGGTGAATTGAAGGGCTGACACATGGAGAAATTGGAGGCCACCATGTGGGCCAATCAGGTTTCCATGTGTCAGCCTCATTTTGGCAAAAATTTGTTGAATTCACCATCAAATGGAATCAAACACTTGACCTATCGAAAAAAACCAAACACCTTTATATTAGGCCAACCATCTGACTTGTTCATTGGAATGGAAATTAAATTATTTAATTTTTTTTTTAAGTATGCGTCAAGTTCCAAAATAGGAGCGTCGACAAGAATTGAACCAATGATCTCCTTTGTGCCATCCAAACGACTTACCAACGCACCAAAGAATAAAATTATTTGAATTGTATTTATTGTGACAGGTGTAAGCAAAGGAGGGTCTGTCGGGTTTCAACCCTTGTCCTCCGCACACCGAATAAAATGTCTAAACAAACACGCCACACATCAGTTTATTAAATAACCACCGAAATATTATTCTTTTGACTCGATTTTAATGACCTGAATAATAGCAACAATTCATGGATCTAAATCGTCGACCTAGCACCGCATAAACAAATGTTTTCCATCACTCGGGGCAGAGATTTGGTTGACTCTCAAGGTTGTATTTTATTGGAGGTTGCAGTTTGGAATAACAAAGGCTGAATGAGCCGAAGCCCGAGCACCATAGCATACATAAGAATTGCGTAACAATTTCTTTGTAAAGTATATTTGTGACTGTGTTTGCACCAATGTTCCATATAGTTTTAATTAAACTATGTTATTAAACTATTTTTGTTTCTTTCCTCACATAGTTTTTTAAAATTATTATTATTATTTATTTTTTCAAAACTATATTTTTATATATTTATTTTTTAATATTTATATTTATATATATATATATTAATTTGTTTGTTTATTTATTATTTAAAAGAAAATAAACATAGTTATATGTACATATAAAACATAGTTTTTAAATTATTTTTTTTAATTAAAAAAAGAAAAATATGTTTTAATTTTTTTAATTATGGATTATATTTGATTTTTTTTTTTATATTTTTTATGAGATGGAAAATTTTTTATTTTTTTATTTTTTATGAGATGCAGAGATGCAACTTGAAAAACATATTAAAAAAAAAACTACCTCTTATGTAGACCTCAATTCTATAGCTCCTGAAACTCTACTTGTTTTTCTCCTTGATGCATGTCCCTTTTTCCTACAGATATTCCTATGAATGATTAGTAAACAAGGTGGCTCTTACTGCACCACCAAATGAAAAATATGGGGAAATGAATGAAATTTTATGAAAACAAACATAAAGCAAAAACTAAAAAAAATCATGTAGAACTGTCTCATGCTTACCAAGATCCTGCTGTCACCAAGTTGTCCTTTCGTCATGAGTTAGATCCCTTTATTTGCATCAATAAAACTAAAGAAAACATACTGAGTTAAATTCCTAATGCCTAATCCCTTAGCACCATCCCCAACAACGACGCCAAAAATGTTGGGCAATTCAATCACTTAAATTGCTTTCATTTAATTATCAACCAGGGATGCTATAAGCCTGTGATGATGCCATCAAAATATATGCAGGAGTAGGCATCTAACTCGAATCTAAGAAAATTCAATCAAATCTTAACTCTAGAATTCCACTTAATAAGACTTAGTTGTTGTAGGCAAGAAAACATGACTAGCTCTCTTACAGGAGGTCCTCTCATGACGTTTCACAAAACCTATCAACAATAAAGATCATCAAGTAAACACTCATGCATTGAAAATAAATACACTTAAAAAGGCTTAGTTGTTGTAGGCATGAAAGCACTAGCTCCCTTACAAGAGGTCTTCTCGTAATGTTTCAAATAACCTATCAACAATCAAGATCATCAAATAATTCTAATAAAAACAATAAAGCATATAAACCTATTCAAAGCATTAGAACAAGAAGAAAATGGTACTATGATCTATTTGGAGTGAGATCAATTCTCCCAAGAACATAGTAACACATAAACTAAAGCATTCTAGATCTAAACTAGAGAATGGAAACTGATGTGAAAAGAAAGCTTGATTCTTATTCCATCATAAGTTGGACACAATGCTCCAAGAGTCTTCCTTGAAATGGAGGAGGCACTTCTATTTATACAAAAATTTAAGATAACTTAGATCCAAAAATCTCTCCTAGATCCACAAATGTCTCATTTGGTTACAACCATGTGCTCACACCTATCAAGTGATATCTCTACAAATCCTCTCACAAATCTCTCTTTCATGATTAATCTCCATCCAAGATACTTGATTAAATCTCCAAATCTTCATCAAATCTTCAAGGGGTTGAAGAGGGAATTCGAATTTGAGGCTTGATGGTCAAGTTTGACTTGGTTGGAGTCTTCAAATACACCTGTAAACATCATGAAACTCATCCCACTTTCATATATAAGTGTAAACATGTCATTTGTCCAATATTTAATCATAAATTCACTCAAAAACACTAAAATAGATGCATTGGAAAATAATATGTCTAAAACCCATGTAATCATGAGAATGGTTTAATGTAAGGGTATGGGAAAGTGGAATATGGTTAAAAGTGAAGTGAAAGGTTGGTAAAAATATGGTACTTTGGCGACTCAACAGGACCTTTAGGGCAAGCATTTGGAAGGATAATTTTATGGCTTTAATCTTTTTCCAACTACAACACCTCTGGGCCTTTAGCTCCTTCTTCCAATGAGGTACAAGCCCTTCTTGGTGTCAATGAACTTGAAAACCCAAAATATGAGGAATTAAAGGGGAAGGAGTGTGAAAAGTGGTAAGTATGAGTGGGGATAGTATGATGACCCTTCAAGTAGACCCACCATTTTCAACCCTTTTCCCATGGGTGACCCACTTACTAGGGAAACCATGTCAACCACCAAGGTGAGATGAGGCAAAAGGTATAATTTCCAAGAAAACTTTTTCATAATAAAAAAAGGAATCTTTGCAACAAGTTCAAATGCTTCAATTCTTAAAGTGACACTTAAAATGAGACCAGACTCACTACCTCATGAAGCAAGACATGTTGTCCTTCGTGGGCCAAGCTGGTGTGGTGGGCGCCACTATGCTGTTGTCAATGAATGGTGATGTGTGGTGGAGAGGAGGGGCTCTATTTTCTCTATGTGGGCTCAGCTAGTCATATGGCTCTCAACCTTCCATGTCTTCAACCCGTGAGCCTCGAGACATCATCTCCTT
>ML778296.1:774757-794232 GCA_009831015.1 Picea engelmannii | reverse complement strand
GTCAATGGCCAATGCTCTTGGGCCTCATTACCTTCATAGTTCTTATGAATAAGTCTCTAAAACCCACAAAAACTAACAATACAAAATCCAAAATCAATAGAGAGCCAAAGACCCTTTGTTCATTCAAAGCTTCCTAGTTATGTTTATGCCCTTTGGAATTCAACCTTACAATAACCCTAATAGTTTAAATTCCAAATACACTACTTCATATTCCAAAGGTTGACAAAAATTCACTATGGAAAATATATATTTAATTACATTACAATTTTTAGGAAAAATTCCTCAGTAAATGCTCTCCACATCTAAATTCTATAGTGATACAAATAAAATTTCCCTTATTTCAACAATTCAAGAAAATGTATGCCTGGAGCATAAAAGATGCATGCCTAAGACAACATGGAGATTCTTAGATCTTGGAAATTTGATTGGAATTACTTATAAGTCTCCCACACCTATATATGAATTCAAATGCATGCATGATAACTTACTTAGTTGAGGATGCTCCTGCATCATACTCCCTTGGTTGAAATTTTTTGAGCCTCTTGCTCAAAAGTTAGGTAAAAAAAAATTGTAGGATGGACATCGTCTTTTATCAATCTTGGTTGCTAACATCCATAACATTCCCCTGAATGTGTTTACCTAACAATACTCTACATATACTCCACTCTTTATCCTTTCTTGCATTCCTAATAACTCTGATCCACATTGTTGCATTGCCCCCTTCTCCTTCAACCCAATTATGCTTATTGTCTTAAACTAGTCCCACTTAATGATGGTTACTAAACTAAAATTCTCCCAGTAAATGGGGCTTACTACCTCCCCATCCTCAATCTTAGGCACCATTCCCAATTCTTGTTGCATTGAATGTACAAGTACACCATTCTTTTCACTATAAACTTGGTTATTGATAACTTCTCCTTCTCTTGTAGTTGTTTTTTTCATGGAAACATTGTTCACCTCCTCTACTACATTTATGACAAAGTCCCACATGCTTCTCCTTCAAAAGTGTTGTTTCTATAACAACAATACTATTCTCTTCATTTTCTTCAACTCATTGCTTCACAGGTTCATGTTGCTCTACTTTCTTCACATGTGCCAAGACTAGACATAACATCGCTTTCCCGACCTTATCCACTTCTTCATTCAAAGTATGTAAGTTAAATTTCATCCCATCATTTTCCATCCGGTAGGTGTTCTCCCACCATACATAAATTTCCTATCAAATTGCAATGGGATTTCCAAGAATAAGTGATAAGCATCCATGGGAAAAACCTCACACGAAATGCAATGACTATATCCTTCAATATTAAAATTATTCAAACATATATTTCTCATGATGACTCTATCCTCCTTTTGTAACCATGACACTCTATATGCATTTGGATGATGTGTACACTTCAATAGACACCAAATTTTCTAAACTACCACCATCAATAACCAATTACAACACTTACCTCCTATCTTGCATTTTGTTTTGTAGATTTTCTTCCTCTATTCTAGTTATCTATCAACCTCTTTCTTAGGCCACAAAAATATTCTTCTCATCATCAAGTTTTCCCCCTACTTTAACCTTAATTCAATAACTTGAATTTATATTATTGTTGGTTCTTCTTCAACAATATGATTTCTTCTCTCTTGTCTCCTTTCTTCCTTCCACAATTATGGGCATTGAAATTCCACATGGCCTTGTACTTCAGATCAAAAGAGATTGCCTTCAATTTTTTCTCCTCCGCCTTTGCCTCTTAGACCCTCTTACTCTATCATTGTCAAATCTTTTCTAGTAGGCTACTCCATAGTGTTGGAGATTGCTTCACCTTCTTCTTTATTTTCTCTAATTTGTCCTCTACCAAATCCATGACTTCTTCTCATCATATCTTGGTTTATTTTCAATTTCTCCTCAATTCTCAAGGTTGCTTGATAGGCCTTTGCAACTGAATGTAAATTTAAAACATCAATTTCATCATGAATGACATAACTCAAACCATTCACATACTTGGAAATGGATTTTGGACTCTCCCCATTTTGTCCAGACCTTGTAGGATGTCAATAAAATTATTCGATTTACTCCTTCACAATAATTTTCACTTGTTTCAAATTTTGCAGTCTCCATAATAGATTCAAAACATAACATAAAAGCATAAATTTTCTCTTCAACATTTCTACCATTACCTTCTCTTTTTTCATTCTCTCTTTCCAATTGCAACTTATACCACCATAATGAAGCATGGCATTTCATCCTTGTATATGCAAACATAACCCTCATAGGATCTTTAATTTGTTCTAATTTAAATTAGTTTTCCATTTCTCTCATCCAATTTATCCATTCCTCATGATTTAAACTTCCATAATAAACATGAGTTTCAAGTCTAGGTTTACCTCCAATACCTATGATTGTTCAAAGTATTATTTCCTAAACATCACTTGTTCTTATGGTTCTTCTCTTGCAATATCTACTTTAGTTTCATCATCACTATCATTTTCTTTGGTAGTGCCTCTCCTTTTGGCTTCCTTCATGACATCCATTATTTCCATTATCATCCTCATCACTATTGTAAGGTCATCAATGTTGTTGTTTGTGTTAAAGTTTCTGCTATTATTAGGTTACTTTCAATTTACTAGATAACAATAGCATAGACATGATCACTGAGAGAAACACAATCACAAGAGTACACAAGCATTTATCCTGGGAAACCCTCAAGGGGAAGAAAACCCAACAAAATTTCTTTAATATAGATAGCCAATACAATGCCAAGATAATGAACCAGACAACAGAGAATATCCAACACTGAGAAACATGCCTCTCTCTCTTCCTTCTTTCGGAAACCGACAACTGCAGCTTCCTTCAAAACTTGCGCACTATATGAGTGAGATAAGTGTGTGTTCAAATGAGGCATTGACCTCTCTTATTTATACAATTCTGGCACATGTGCAAGTGTCTCTTCACTGGCAGGTCCGACTTCTTCTTCTGGGTGGTTATAACCACCTTTAATATATTCTGGGACCAACTTCTTATTTAGCCTATTACAATTAGGGTTTGACCAATCCACAAAAGGGGATTTGGTCAATTACAATGTCCGACATGAACAATCCACAAAAGGGGATTGAGCTAATCAATAATAAATATATTTAATCTTTATCCACAAAAGGAGATACGAATATTCTTTGCAGTTACACAATATTTTAACACTTCCTCTTAACAAGAAGGATATTCTTTATCTTTTGACAGGTCATCGGATGTCAACATCAACTAGGTAGCAGCATCCACTGGATAGCATCATCAACTGGGAAACATCATCGACTGGATAACATCATCGACTGGTTAATAGGAGGCATCAATATATTCCACTTGGTCATCTGGCATCATGATCACTGACTGGCATATCTATAAATCATCGGAAGTTTTGTTCTCTTTATCTTTGCGTAGAAGATACTCTTTCTTATCTTCACACAGAAGATATCCTATGAGTTTTTCCATTCCTTTTATGTTCTCCCTTCTCTTGTAGTCATCTATCTCACCCATCCACTAGGGAGGACTACTACCATAGCTTCACTCCTAGTCATCCCACATGAACTAGAGAAGATAATATGCTAGCCTGGGCAAGACTAGACTCCCTTTCCATGATCCACGCAGGATCACAACACAAACCTCAATAGCCAACTAACCATTCCACATGGTCAAGGTTTGTGTTCCAGGTTACTCAATCCTTGGCTAGAGGAGAGTATCTGCCCATTGCCCCTTGGAGAAACATCCACATTCCTCTCTACGAGGGTGGTCACACCCCTCTCTACGAGGGTATTCTAGAATGTCCCTAGAGTATCCAAATCTCAACACTTGGACAGAGGCCAACCTTGGCAAATTTCTCATTCCCCTTCTCTACGAAGGTCTACCTGTGGGATTGCTCATTCATTCTCTATGAAGGTCTCATCCTTCTCTACAAAGGTCTAGATATGGGATCTAAAAGAATCTCTTATGGTCTAAAATCTTTTAATGGTATAATACCATGCTACCCATTTGCTGGGAACCATCCATCTACTGGATAGCTTTCATCTTGATCAAAATATCTGGGCACCATCCATCTACTTTTCTAACTGCATCCAATCACGATCCTTCATTTCGAACTCGGAGACATGGCTCCCTCTTGCACCAAGATAATAGCTTCTAGTCATCATCCTTGAAGTTTTCTTCTGTAATATCCTAGGTGCCTTCTTGAGTTCGAATATTTCTTTCTTTCTGTCTTCATACTGGATCAACCTGCTCCCTCTGCATCTATAAGAACGGTACTAGAGAAACCTGTAGTTACCTGCATCTCATCCACTATATCAGAGTATCCATCTTTTTCTTCATCTTGAATATTTTTGTTCTGCATCTTTAGGAGCCTCCTGCTCCTATATGAATATCGGATATTGTATGGTCTTCACTGACTGTCACCATATCATATGTCCTTGTAATGTTGTCTAACTTCTGCAATTCACAGCATAAGTTCTTTCTTCTAAGACTTCTAAACTTACTTACAATATGCTTTCTTTGTCACTCTCATGAGTGATCATACATGAAATAAATATTTTATCTCTTTCTTCATCCTCTTCTTTGATACTTCCTTCATAAGTCTGCATAGACACTGAAGAAAAACGAGGTTAATTAACATTATCACAAAAATCTAACTTTTAATGATAAAGTATTGAAGTAAACAAGATACTAGAAATAAACATGAATACTTATCTTTTGTTTTTGTGTGTGGAGGCTCCATGGACTCCACCATTTGCTATCTTTCTTCAAATCAACTATCTTCAACTTAAAGTGCATAATCCTTAATTTCTACTAAAGCTTTCTTTGAGGGAGGAGATTCCTCTTCCTCTGCCACATGTGCTTGATGCTTTCTTTTCCCTTTTCCTTGTGGACAATCATAGGAAAAGTGTCCCAACTTTTGACAGTTGTAGCATCTGATCTTTGAAACATCTTTCTTCTTGTCTGGAACTCTTACGGAGTTAGCTTATTTATTGTTCCTTCTGAAGGAACTTCTTTTGTTCTTTGAACTGTAAGAGATTCCTCTTCATCAACAATTAATATCTTATGTTGGTCTGCAAGTCTAGATTCTTCGTGTGTGTAATCTGCCCATAACTTATCAAACTTGGGTAATTGCTTCTTGCACACACTACTTGTACAAAAGGAATCCAAAATGTTGGAAACCTATTTAGGGTTGTGGTTACAAGATCCTTGTCACTAATGACATCTCCAATAGCTGCAAGCTGATCTCTGATCTGAGAAACTCTCATAAGGTAGGATGTGACAGATTCTGAGTTGTCCATCTTCATATTATGAAGCTGATTTCTTAAGGTAAGATTCCGGCTAATGTATTTGTTTTCATATAACCTACTGAGTGCTTCATACATTTGCCTTGCTTTCTGTAGTTTGTATATATGAGGGATTAAGTGACCCTTTACTGAATCTGACACGATTCTCTTTGCTTTCTTTTCATTCTTCTTATACTTGGTATTTTGTTGTGCTTCATCTGGTTCTGGTACACCTACTGTAACATGTTCTAGGAGATCATTCTCATCTAGAATCATCTGCAACCTATGCTTCCAAGATCTGAAGTTTCTAGATCCTTCCAGTCTGTCTTCTACCCTCATGTTGGTAGCCATTGTTTCTTGTAGTAGAAACCCTAGCCCTTCGGGCTATAGAAATAATAAAAAATCAAATTTCTTGGATTTGAAAACTGAACTCACCAAAAGATGCCATGGACTGAGGTGAGTATGCTGGTATAGTCAGATTTCTGAAAATCCAAATTTTACCCCTTCAAACTTGATTTGCGGATTTCTGGACTGGTGCTTCTAGTTTTCTGGTACTCTGGTACTTCTGGTACTTCTGGTACTTTGTGAAAACTAGGGTTTCACTTTCCGGGAGATCTAGCCACTGAAAATGTGTGCTGAAGATGCCAAAATGTTCCTTGAGGTAGGTTTCACCTTTCTAGATGGATTTGGGGCTGGAAACCTTCTTCAATAAAAAGCCCTCATTTTCATGTACGTCAATAGTGATGTTTTTCCTTTTTTTTTTTCTATGAAAGACGCTCTGTTCATCTTAGCTCTGAAACCATGTTAAATTTTATGCTATTATTAGGTTACTTTCAATTTACTAGATAACAATAGCATAGACATGATCATTGAGAGAAACACAATCACAAGAGTACACAAGCATTTATCCTGGGAAACCCTCAAGGGGAAGAAAACCCAGCAAAACTTCCTTAATATAGATAGCCAATACAATGCTAAGATAATGAACCAGACAACAGAGAATATCCAACACTGAGAAACACGCCTCTCTCTCTTCCTTCTTCCGACAACCGACAACTGCAACTTCCTTCAAAACTTGCGCATTAGATGAGTGAGCTGAGTGTGTGTTCAAATGAGGCACTGGCCTCTCTTATTTATAAAATTCTGGCACATGTGGAAGTGTCTCTTCACTGGTAGGGCCGACTTCTTCTTCTGGGTGGTTATAACCACCTTTAATATATTCTGGGGCCTCTTTAATATATTTTGGGGCCGACTTCTTATTTAGCCTATTACAATTAGGGTTTGACCAATCCACATAAGCGGATTTGGTCATTTACAATGACCGACATGATCAATCCACAAAAGGGGATTGATCTGATCAATAATAAATTTATTTTATCTTTATCCACAAAAGGGGATAAGAATATTCTTTGCAGTTACACAATATTTTAACAGTTTGCGCCATCCAATCTCCTGGGTTTTCCATGACCTCTTCTTCTTCTTGCATCACTCTAATTTTGTCTTGGGATCTCCTCCTTTGATCTCTCGACTTCACCAACATCCATATATGATTCAATTTAAGACAAAGGATTGTCTAATCCTCCCCAACCACAATCTCAACTTGCTTTGATACCACTTAATGTAGTGCTTGGGGGCTTGTAATCCAAGTCACACAACATAAGCACTTACAATAAACCACACATATTTAAATTCTTTAATATTAATATATATCACACACACATAGTCTATTATCATAAAAAAATTATAACAAAGACATTCAATCAGTCTTTACAAACTTTATTGAGTCAATGAACAATGATCTCAGGCTTCATTACATTCATAAAGCTATGCATACGTCTTTGGAACCCACAATAACTAACACTACAAAAACAGAAATCAATAGAGAGCCAATGCCCTTTGTTCATTCATAAACTTCATATTTATTCTTGTGCTCCTTGGATTTTGGCCTTACAACTACCCTAAATGTTCAAATTCCAAATGCAATGCTTCATATTCCAAGGGTTGACAAAAATCCACTAAGGGCAAGAAATATTTTAATACATTACAATTTATAGGAAAAATTCCTCATTAAATGCACTACACGTGTAAATTTCAGAGTGCTAAAAACAAAATTGTCTTATTTCAACAATTTAGGAAAAACATGCATAACGATTTAAAAATGCATGCCAAGAAATGTGGACATGCTCAGGTGTTGAAAATTTATTGGAAGTACTTCTTAGTCTCCCACACCTATCTATGAATTCAAATGTATGTAGGATAGTTTGCTTAGTTAACCAAGAGTCAATTGGGTCTATCATGGATGGTTGGGAGGAATGATTATTATCTTTCTCATTCGGATTATATTCTAGCTAGTGACATTTTAACAAAGCCTTGAGCTTTTGAAGAATCTAGTTTACCCTAGGTGCCTTTCTTAGAATGAGGGGAAGTGCCCAAGGGTTTCCCGTGATATATATTCCAAAATTTTAGAAATTCAAGATGGTTTATCTTGGGTGGTTAAGTAGAAAATTGTTATCCTCCCCACCTAAGTTCAAATTCCACTTTGTGACATGTAGCTCTTCATGGGAAAATATTTTTGAATAATATGACTATCATGAGATTGCTAAGAAGGCCTTAAATATTTGTATCATTTGGTTTACATTGGGTACTATCCTGAGAATGAGGGGAAGTACTTGATAGGTTTCCTCGATATGTATATTTCATGGAAAAGTAAAAATATCTTAACAAGTGATACTCTTGCTTCAAGCGTCGAATGAAGTCTAATCATTCCCATCAACAATACTAAAGTCTAAATTCATTGGGTCAATGCCAATACCTTCAAAGTCAAAGATAATCTTAATAACTCTAAAATATGGTCATTATTACCAACCAAATATAAGCTCTATGAATTCGAAATCTTAACCTTTTAATCCACCACTATTACAAACACAAGATTCCATATAAGGGAAAAAAATTCCTAGTGGGATGTGAACGACCCAACTTCAACTAAATGATTCACAATAGCCTTTGACAAGGCCACCGATGAAACAATTATAGGTGGTATTACTAAGATCCTAGGCATGCCTGAAGAATCTCTTGCTAAACATGATGATATTTAAAAAAAGCCATGGATCCAACAAAAATAAGCCAATGTGAGTTTTAAAACTATAAATGTTGTTTTTCACTTTGTTCTGATGGAATTTTTAAAATCATGGCTAGCCTCATGAACTCTTGTTTATGGAATTTTGTGATACATATAAGTGGTTTTGTCGCATGTGACTTAGTTTTAGGGACTCATAAGTAAGTTAGTTGTATCTTATAGTTTATGGAGTGTCATTTTACTTTTGAGGAAATTGATTAGTTCAACATTCTAGAGCTAAGCTAGATAAACAATATTTAACAATGTTTGAAATATTATCTTACAAGATATTAGGTTCATGTTCACACAGTTGAAATGATAATTGACCCACATGTCTTTTTATCTAATAAAGGAAACAAGAAGATCTCAATGAGTTGTAGATTTTTATATATTAAAAATTGTATATTTATTTTATAAAGTTTTTTTATCTAATAAAGAAAATAATAAGAATACCTCAATAAGTTGTAATAACATACTTTATGATTTTTATATATTGAAAAATGAGTATATGAAGATTGTATTTATAATTCTAATCATGACTTATTATAGTTTGTTTTATGTTCTAGAAATTTTTGATAAAAAACTTATAACATTTGTAAAGACTATAACCAAAAAACATAAATCTAGATATATATTACTTGCATTCAATGTGGTAGAGAGAAAGTTCCAAGGGTCTTAGTTATAGAAGATTTGAGCATGTTAGCCATGGTACGCTTTATCTTACACTTTTTAAAGAAATTTAGAGTGTAATTGAATCCAATATACTACATTTTTTATGGCACTTATTCGTTTTATGACATGCACATTAATATTTGGGCACATAGTGAAAATATGAGAATAACCATAGATGAATATATATCTCAATGAAAGACAAAGAATATGCACTCAATTATGATGATATATAAGTTACACATTCTTCACTATTACACATTCTTTTCATTGTTACACATTCGTCTGCTTGCATATAATAATGCAAAAAAAGAGGATTATATGTGTGTATAAACACTTACCAACAAATTGCCTAGCACAACTATGGACTGTCATACACAACTATGAACATTTGGTTTATTGAAGCACTAATGAAGATGGTTACCAATAATGGAGATCGGGGAAAAGAATTATCGATATGTTAGGGAAGACAATAACCAACACAAATGTCATGGCATATCCCAAGCGTAAGTACATTATATTACATATTGTTCAATGTTTATAAGGAAATTGAGAAATCTAAATTTTGTTTAGTTCCTAGAAAATTGATAGCACCATTTAAAAGTTTTAATTTGATGGCACTCCTGGTAGATTGGTATAGTTGAGCTCTACATTATATTTCGATTTGCACAAAATGGACTCCACTCTCTATGACACCATGAAGCGAGGACTCGAGGGGCACCCCTTTCTCTTCATGTGTGGAGTCTAAGATATAGTTTAGATGTGGCATTTTAAAACCATCATTAAATATCAATTGGTTTCATAAAAATGCTTTCAACCATCATCTTCTAAAAATGCTTTCAACCAACCAACGTGACTAGTGTTTGATTCCTGATGTAACTGACAACCTTTTCTCACTCATCTTGTTTACCATTGCCATATTTGCAGTTCAATTGGATGAGTCCTATGTTGCAACCTGTTATCACATTAAGTTGTCAAGGGACACATGCCACAACCATGAGCGCAAAGCGCACCTTTCAGAGCGACCCATTCCAGACTTCAATCAAGCAAACATGCAAGTTCAGCTTCCAGCGGCTGGGATTCCATGTGGAGTTCAGATCGATGGTCTGAGTGTGTTCAGAATCAAAAAGTTGATCAAATTTTAGTGCCAGGGAAAAGGCCCGAGATCAAAGGTCAAGCAAAGATTTAATCTGGGCCGTAGATCTTGAGGAGATAGGTGGTAGTAAATCTGAGGTTTCACGGAGATGACTATCGTGAGTTTTGAAATGTGGCAAGGGAAAAATTCCCGAGTCTCGAAACTCAAAATAAATCTAGACTGTTCAATTCATAGGGGCATGTGGCGTCAGATCAGTAGATTCACAGTTTCGCGAATCAGAAGTTTTCCAAGGAGCAAGGTGCCAAATCCCCGAAACGCGAAGTCGCGAAACGCCTTTGGGGTATGCGCTTGGTCATAGCCGGAGGTCATATTAGTGAAGGGCGGGTCCACAAAGAAGCTTAGCACAACCCAAAAGTAGCACAAACCATTTGATTCAGCAGGACATGTGGCACCAGATCCGAACTATGGAGAAAGTCATTTCGGTAAGCTGAAGTGAGGAATGCACAAATTTCCCGAGTCCCGAAATGCCAAGGCCCGAAGTCCTGAAATGACAATATTAATTTGGACCGTAGATCTCAAAGGGATGCGTGGCACTGGATCCGAGAAGTCACAGTTTCAAAAATCAAAGGTTTTAGCATGAAACACGATGCAAGTTCACGAAACACGAAGTCTCTAAACACTCAGAAGTTGGGCCTAGGGTCATAGCCCAAGGTCATATGGAAAGCGGGTTCGTAAAGAAGGGTAAGCGCCTATTGATCAGCTGGCGACTTGGGGTTTGCAAGGAGGCAATCGTGGTCGTCAGATGCATAACAGATCCGATTGTCGATCTGAGAGAGGCCATTTCACATGTCAGGTATCGAGAGATTGCAGTCATGCGATGTGAAATCCCCCGAAATGCGAAATTGTGAAACGCCCAGGAGTTGGGTCCATGGTCATGGTCCGAGGTCACATGCAAGAAAAAGTGTGGGTCTCACGTGAGCTGCGCCAAAGGATGAAGATGCTTGGGTTAGTCACAGAGTGAGATTATCGTGGTTTCAAGGCGTCGGGTTGACTCGAAGAAGTCATGGGAACCGCCTGTAGCATTCATGGGTGTCAGGCCTCGTCCTGATCTTGTTGAAGATAGTTAATGGAAGTTGGGGGAAGTGGTTGAAACTTCAACTAATTCCATAAATGGAAAGCATGGAGGGTCTGGTTGTAGAGACAGAGCTGTCAGCCAGAGGCCCCCCTCGATGGACAATTTTTCCTAAAGGTCTATGCTTAGTTAAGTTCGCATCTGACAAAGAAATGCATGGGCAGTCCGACAAAAGACTGCAAGCATAGTCTACCAGAAGATCACATGCATGGCCAGCCTGACAGGAGGCTCACCGACTCAAGGCTTTGAACGCAGTAGCGATGATTCTGAGTATATGTGTGCATTTTTTCCATTTTGTTAAGGGTCGATGATGGAGCAAGGCTCCCTTATTGTAAAGTTTTGATGAAGCTCTGGTTCTTCTGGTTATGTATATGTATTTGAGACTTCTTGTTTAATGAAAGTCAACTTCCTGTCCATTTATCTATAACAACTATGTTAGAACACTCGGGCATGGATGATCCAGTCGAGGGTAGTTATGTTGTTGTGATGTAGGTTTGATCACAGTGGCATCACAAACAGTCTTAACCAGTTTCCTGTGTTATCTTTTCCCTTCTTACGTTGAATGGCTCGAGCATGGATGATCTAATCGAGTTGTTGAAATTGTAGGATAATGGAGGTTTGATTATTCTTCCGCTGTAACTGTGTTGCTTGCACCATATTTCAGTGTTTGAATCTTGAGCTCAAGAGTGCTCTTGAGTTTGAGTTTTTCCTCTTTGAACTGCTGGAAGGCCTGATGCCCATAGAAGTTTCATTCATCTTTCTAACCAAGTCTTCCTTCTGCTCACACTTAAGCTCAACTTGCTGACAAAAGTTGAATCAAGACCTCACCTGCTTGTGCATGTTGGTCCCTGTTTTTTGAGTTAAAACGATATTGTCTTGAGTTTGCACCCATTTGACCTCTTTAAAACCAACCTGTGACATATAAAATGATGGGTACTAGGCTTACCTCTGCCACAATCCAGAGGTGACTTATAGTGCTAACATTTCTAGCGCCATTGTCGGGGAACGAATTGAAGACTTTTCCCTGGGATAAAACGACAAAGAAACTTCTGATTCTGAAGGTGCATCAGACATCAGAACCATCGAAGATTGCAACTTGCACCTGGTAACTCTACATTCAAAGAATCCACTTGGGAGGATCATGTTGACAGAAATATGACCATGCCGAAGGGGAAGACTAGGTACCAATTTATGAGCTTCCTTCATGAAATCCTGTTTTTCTTTATTAGCTCATTTCTCTCTTTCCCTTTACATATGAAGAGGATTATCCTTTGCTTTGTATATTCATATGACAATAATCCTTCCTTTATTCATCCATCCTTGGAAGAATAAGACATGCCCTCTTCTTGTGTTGTAGATACCGATCTCGTGTCTTCACCTCTGCCTATACATAAAAGTGAGGTCTGTATAGCATCTCCTCTTGAAATTGATCACCCTTGTAGCCCTGAGGAGGTTGAAAATAATTCACAATCTTCTCAAATCTCGTTACCCTCCGTTATTCCTACTGAGACTTGCCATCAACTTGTTAATCCTCATGATCAACCCACTGCTTTTCAAATTAAAATCAGATATAATATGTTTAAGCCTCTAAGGCTGCCTCATCACCTGCATCCCTATCCTCCTTATTCCTTTAGGTATCTTCCTCGATTTTATGGGGAGGATCATGTTACAGCTGAGAGGCACTTGGGGTCCTTTGAGAACTTTATTGATCAGTTTGAGATCGTTCATGATGATGTTACCATGAGGCTATTCTCACATTCCCTGTCTAGAGATGTTGTTGTGTGGTTTAGATGTTTGGAGGTCGGTTCTATTGGTTCCTGGACCGAGCTATGCCATGCTTTTTTAAAGGGTTGGGGTGAGAACAAATCCCTTGATCAATACTAGTTTGATTTTAATGCCTTGAGGAGAGGGGAAGAGGAAGCCTTGGTTGTCTTCAATATGAGGTTTTACAATGTTTACCATAGTATGTCTGAGGAGATCAAACCCATAGAGACTGCTGCCATGGTGTACTATGTCATGGCTCAACATCCAAAGCTTGTCCTTCTCCTGAGAGAAAGGAAATATTCATCGTTAAGACATCTATTTGAAGATGCTATAGAGGTCAAAGAGAACATTAGGGCTAGCAAGTGGGTTCATAGGCATGCATATCTCAAAAAATTGCATGTACATGAGCTAGAGGACTGTCAACATGTTTCAGATTCTGAGCAAGAAGATAATGAATATGAATCAGATCTGGAACAACATCAACAAGGAAGTAGGTATGATTCACAGTTGGAATCAACTTCTTCAACATTTGCAGATTTTTCAATGGGTAGGAATGCATATCAATCTTATGATCAGTTTCCAGAATGTTTTGATCATGTAGCAATGGTTGATTGCATAGATAACAGTATGTTCTTGGCTGATCATAGTTATGATGTTATAAATCCTACTGCACCTTTACCTTGTGACCATTCTTATGAAGGAGAGACAACAACTGTTGATGATCAAAAGTTGGTTTCAAAAGAACAAGGAGGACATTTATTTGCAAGCAGAGAGAATTTTACAGAGGAGCAACCTGGTCTTCTAAGGCAACCAATTTTTTGTCACATTATTCATGATCCTGTGGCCATATACATGGAGTCAACATTTCAGATTTTATGAAATTTTCAAATTGCATCACTTCACCAATACTCACATGCGAGTATGGTGTTATGAGAGATTTCCAAGACCACACTATAGAGCCTTTTCCTTTATTAATTAAGGAAAAGAATTGGGTGCAAATCAACTATCCTAGAACCGCAGAAAACACAGAGCAACATGTAAAGGAGGAGCTCAGTGGGCAGTTTATCTCCTGTCCAGAACCTATAATTGAGTAGGTATCACATGGTATCAACCATCCTGCATCAGTTCGCCACTCACCTGTGCACTCTGAGAACATCACACGATGGGTGAGATGTAATAAAGGACATGAGTTAATTTCTTACCAGTTGAGCTCCCCTGATTATAAATTTTGTGACCCTGTGGGATTATATATGGAGCTTTGTTTTCCAAAAGCATTGGAGCCTACATATTTATTCACCTTATCATCATTTGGGGGTACAGTCAGTGTTCCAAGCCATGTCCTCATTTTGCTATCATACTTCCTTATCTTTTTATGGCTCATCTGTAGTAAAGAGAAGAATTATATTACCAAGTAGTCTGGGTGGCTATGGTGGAAGTTTGCTTTCACCTAACACCTTGTAAAAAGTCAGTTAGCCTAAGATTGTATGTAAATAATCTCCTTCTGGAGCCCTCATGTTTGTCTTTCATTTTTTCAGTAGAGTAGTGTACGTATTTCCCTGTTTCCTCAATAGGATGTTTTTGAGCTCGACCCCATAGCCCAATGCATAAGGCGACTGGAACTGCGCGTTCTTGGCAGCTTGCAAGGAGCATGCCATCCCCTGTGGAGCCAAATGTTGTCACATTAAGTTGTCAAGGGATGCAGGCCACAACCATGAGCGCAAAACACACCTTTCAGAGTGACCCATTCTAGACTTGAATCAAGCAAACATGCAAGTTCAGCTTCCAGCGACTGGTATTCCATGTGGAGTTCAGATCAATGGTCTGTGGGTGTTCAGAATTTGAAAGTTGCTCGAAGTTTAGTGCCATGGAAAAGGCCCGAGATCAAAGGTTGAGCAAAGATTTAATCTGGGCCATAGATATCGAGGAGACAGGTGGCAGTCAATCTGAGGTTTCGTGGAGATGACTATCGAGAGTTTTGAAATGAGGCAAGGGAAAACTTCTCGAGTCCCGAAATAAATCTGGATCGTTCAATTCATAGGGGCATGTGGCGTTAGATCAACGGATTCGCAATTTCGCGAATCAAAATTTTTGCAGGGAGAAAGGCGCCAAATCCCTGAAATGCGAAGTTGTGAAACACCTTTTGGGTAAGCGCTTGGTCACAGTCGAAGGTCATATCAGTGAAGGGCGGGTCCATAAAGAAGCTTAGCGCGACCCAAAATTAGCACGAACTATTCGATCCAGCAGGAAGCATGGCACTAGATCCGAACCACAGAGAAAGTCATTTCGGGAAGCTGAAGTGAGGAATGCGCAAATTTCCCGAGTCTCGAAATGCCAAGGCCCGAAGTCCTGAAATTCCAATATTAATCTGGACCGTAGATCTCAAAGGAATGCGTGTCATCAGATCCGAGAAGTCACGGTTTCATGAATCAGAGGTTTTAGCATGAAGCACGGTGCAAGTTTGCAAAATGTGAAGTCCCGAAATGATCAGAAGTTGGGCCTAGGGTCACAGCCCAAGGTCATATGGAAAGCGGGGCCGTAAAGAAAGGTAAGTGCCTATTGATCGACTGGTGACTTGGGGTTTGCGAGGAGGCAATTGTGGTTGTCGGATGCATAGCAGATCCGACTGTCGATCTGAGAGAGGCCATTTTCCATATCAGGTATCAAGAGATTGCAGTCATGCGATGTGAAAGCCCCCAAAACGCGAAATTGCGAAATGCCCAGGAGTTGGGCCCATGGTCATGGTCCAAGGTCACATGCAAGAAAAAGTGTGGTGCTCATGTGAGTTGCGCCAAAGGATGAAGACACCTGGGTTAGTCACAAAGTGAGATTATCGTGGTTTCAAGGCACCAAGTTGACTCGAAGAAGTCGTGGGAATTGCCTAGAGCATTCATGGGTGTCAGGCCTCATCCCGATATTGTTCAAGATAGTTAATGGAAGTTGGGGGAAGTGGTTGAAACTTCAACTCATTCCATAAATGGAAATCATGGAGGCTCTAGTTGTAGAGATAGAGCTGTCAGCCTGAGGCCCCCCTCGATAGATGATTTTTCCTAAAGGCCCATGCTTAGTTAAGTTCACATTTGACAAAGAAATGCATGGGTAGTCTGACAAAAGACTGCAAGCACAATCTACCAGAAGATCGCATGCACGACCAACCTGACAGGAGGCTCGCTGACTCAAGGATTTGACTGCATTAGCGATGATTCTGAGTATATGTAGGCATTTTTTCCATTTTGTTAAGGGTCGATGATGGAGCAAGGCTCTCGTATTGTAAAGTTTTGATGAAGCTCTAGTTCTTCTAGTTATGTATCTGTAAATTGGGACTTCTTGTTTAATTAAAGTCAACTTCCTTTCCATTTCTCTATAATAGTTGTGTTAGAACACTCGGGCATGGATGATCTAATCGAGGGTAGTTATGTTGTTGTGATGTAGGTTTGATCACAGTGGCATCACAACCAGTCTTAACTAGTTTCTTGTGTTATCTTTTCCCTTCTTACGCTGAATGGCTCGGGCATGGATTATCCAATCGAGTTGTTGAAATTGTAGGATAATGGAGGTTTGATTATTCTGTTGCTGTAACTGTGTTTCTTGCACCATATTTCAGTGTCTGAAGCTCGAGCTCAAGAGTGCTCTTGAGTTTGATTTTTTCCTCTCTGAATTGCTGGAAGGCTTGATGCCCATAGCAGTTTCATTCATCTTTCTCACCAAGTATTCACTCTGCTCACACTTAAGCTCAACTTGCTAATGAAAATTGAATCAAGACCTCACCTGCTTGTGCATGTTGGTCCCTATTTTATGAGTTAAATTGAAATTGTCTTGAGTTTGCGCCCATTTGACCTCTTTAAAACCAACTTGTAACATATAAACTGATAGGTACTGAGCTTACCTATACCGCAATCCAGAGGTGACTTCTAGTACTAACACAACCAACAAACATTCTAAGGAGTAGACTCCTTATTTCTGAAACGTAACCACATTTTACAATATTCAGAATCATCCTTTGACACTTTGAATGATTATGCATTACATACAATACATGTAAATCACAATAGATGCAAACTACAAAGAAGATATTAGACATAAATAAGATATTAGACATTATTGGCTCTTCCCATTCCTATTCCTACTCATTTTCAATCAAAGGCGTTGTGAGCAACTCAAAATTCCCAAAGTTTTTCTTTCCACATAATATAAGTTTCTATCATCTTGCACACAAAAGAAGTTTCTCGGCAGGGACATCGCCACACTTGTTTGGGAGGGACATCGCCACACTTGTTTTAAGAAGTTTTTTGAAATCCCACATTTGTTTTAAGAAGTTTTTTGAAATCTATTAGGTGTATCTTCCATCCTCTCAATATTATTATTATATATTTGTTTAATTATGTATGTGATTTAGCACATTTGATTATTTATTTAATTATGTATGTGATTTAGCACATTTTAGTATTTATTTAATTATGTATGTGATTTAACATATTTTAATATTTTTTTATTTATGTATGTGATTTAGCACATTTTAATATTTTTTTATTTATGTATGTGATTAGTACATTTTAATATATATTTTTAATTAAATTGTTAATTGAGTTTAATTTGGGTGGGTGTAAGGATTTATTGTTAACTTCTTGATCCAAATTCAAATTCTATAAGTGATATGTTTAAGCTCTTAAATGAGTATCTTCTCTCCTGACTTGGTACCAACAACATCAACTCTAGCTTTTAAACTTTTCCAATAGAAAAATTATCTCAATTATATTAGTAATATAATTCTTTTATATTTTTGCCTCCATACTAGGCATCAATTGTTCTCCTAGACAGATCGGAAAATTACAAACCCATACCAAACAAAAATTGACCATATGATTATGAGCGACATCCTAGACCAGCTCAATATGTATCATATCTATAACAAAAATAAATCCTCAGAGTTGGCAGATAAAATACGCCATTCACATCAACAAAAAAACATAGAGCAACAACAACAACAAAAAATAAGACCACAATACTAAAGGAAGTTGATATGTCTCCTTTGTCCCACTATACCATTGATCCAATGATAAAAAACGATGCATCCTTTTGGTTCCCCAAGCGCTTGCTTTGATTGGAGATCTGCATCCTTGTTGAAGTCCCTGGAAATATGATCAAAACTGATAAAGGAGAAGCCTTTAACCAAGTCTTGTATCATGTCTTTCCATCCCTCGATATCACAACCTTTGAGAGTGTCTCTGTTTGATAACCAATCAATCACTACTTTGGAATCGCCGAGAATATGTAAGCAATTGACTGATAGATGAGAAGCCATAACGAGGGTAGCCCATGATCCTAAAAGTTCAGCTTTTGTATTAGTTCCTCTGTTGCAGTTGTATGCCCATTTTGTGACAGATTGATCTGGATATTTTATAACTCCACCCGCTCCACAACAATATCCATCCTGTTGGGTAGCCACATCAAGATATGCAATCAGAAAGGTGTTTTGCTGCTGTAACATAATACTCCTCGGGAGTTTATCCTTTTTTTTTTCCCTTCATTGCCGAGATGTTGAGCAAGGGATCTATAGATCACCACAAGATGGGAGGGAGAATTCCCCTCGAAAATGGCTTTGTTCCTTTCGTTACAGATGTTCCAGCAAATAAGTGTAGCCAAAGTCGATGGGACCGATTTATCCTCATACCAATTCTTAATGCAATCTGTCAGAGTAACACCAAACTTGAGAGAGACCATTTTCATTCTCTATATAATCTTATTAAAAAAAATCTGACACATCAAAACAAATTAATATAAAGTGTGATAATATTACATTTTGTAGTAATATCTATTTTTTTTAATATAATGCTATTAAGGGGAGTCAATAATCACCATCATCATTATCATTATCATTATCAAATAACAAAATAAAAATTAATATTTTTTTAAATGAAGAGAAATTTTGTAACCCATAGTGTGTAGATTTTATAGTAAAACCATGCCAACAATAATTTAAATTTGAATCAAAATTTATATGAAATTTAAAGATGATTTAAACTATTAAAGTGCCATTTATTTAAATTTGCATCAAATTTTATATCGATGATTTAAAATATTAAAGTTTCTAAATTTGCATCAAATTTTATATCAAACTTAAAATATTTAAACTATTAAAATGTCATTTTAAGGAAAAAGTTATATTTTTGTGAAAAATAAATAAATAAATTTTATAAAATAAAAATAATGAATTATTATTTTATTTTTAATTCTAATTTTCTAAATATACAATCAATATTAGATTTGGGAAAACTTGTGCAAAACGAAGAAGTTATACTTCTTCATTTTATGAAATTAAAAATATATATATAATGAATTATTTTATTTTATTTTTAATTCTTATTTTCTAAATATGCACTCAATATAAATTGGGAAAACTTGTCCTATAA
>ML778296.1:748265-764901 GCA_009831015.1 Picea engelmannii | reverse complement strand
TGTCGGGAACATATCGTGACCGTCGGATTGCCTAACTACAAATGCATACTAATGCATACTAAAGAAACACACTTTTACCTAACGACATATTAGACCAAGTAGATCTTAACTAACTCCTAAGTGTCTAAATATCCTAACAGGGCTTGTGGGCTCAAAATTGCGCTTCTATTCTTCTGTGACCTACAAACAACTTCCGGGGTTCCGCGATATACATATTGGCCGTCAGACTCCCCAATCATGCCATGTTCCATGTTACACATTTTTCACTCAAAATTTCTGAGACATACAATTTGATCATAGGGTCCTCACATTTCCTGAGTATCCCTTGACACCCTATTTCATACTCCATCTCCTTCGAGCCTGTATGTGACATCCAGAACAATTATGAACAATATACAATGCATATGCTTATTTAGTCGTTTTGATGTTCATGTACACATGCTTGTATCAGAAAAATTTGGATGAGTGACATGGGCATGAGTAGTCAATCAACGCAAACATCAACAGAACGACAAGGCCAAATGTAAAGATTCATACATTGTTCTCTTGCTATGTTTACCAAACAAATATTCTGAGCTATTTATTCATCTATTCCATGATAAATATGTTGATTTCATCTGCAACACATGCTTTGTAGTTCACAAGAAGTATCGACGAGCGCAAGTGAAGCGCTCAACATAGTGCAAGCTCCGCAGACTAAGAGGTATGGTTACAAAAATATGACCTGCATACTTCATCCAAGTTGCGCGTCTACTTGTACATTTATGCCAAAAAAAAATAAAACAAAAAAAATGATGCAGAGTGCCATTCACATTACCTTTTCTGTTAAAAAAATGTCACCAGATCTAAACTTATAACACCCAATATACTATCGATAGAAGGCTTAAACAACCACCGATATGGGTAAGTGTTCGCCAAGGACATAATGGTCATGTATAGCACCTACTTAGACAAGTAAAACAAAAATAGATGCATTGTGCGTGCTGACATGATAGACAAGGAATCCAAGATGACAATTACATTGACTATCCCTACACAACTTGTCCAAAAACATGCAGAAAAGATTTTTCCAGGTAATGGGATGTCCATTACAAATTTTAATATATTTTCGAAAACAGTATATGATCGTGGTGATTGTGATCAGCTTATATCATTCAACAAAACAAGTATTGTGGAAACATTTCCCACGATTTTTTCACAATATCGTTTCGTACCGGACACAACAATCATCCAACTTGCATAGAGCAACGAAACTTACCCAAAAAGAGCCATTGGTGCAACTGTCACACTTGCGAGAAAAGTTGGCTCGCAACACATTCTCCATATAAAAGATGGAGAGTCAGACAACGACAAGGCAATGGTACCATTATCCATATCTAGTTTTGTCCTTTACTTTCACATGTTCATATATCTCAGTTATGTTACACAACTATTACACTGTTCCATGGTGCAGTTGCAATTGTTCGACACCTATTCAAATTTATTTTCCTCAATGGAACAACAATTGCATAAAGAGAAATTTCCACTTTTGCTCTTCAAAAATATAACAAAGAAAAGAGATTATAAAGAAATGATCTTTCACACAAACCAAACAACATTTGTGACATAATTGCAAACAAACATAGTATAGGATCTCAAGAAACTAACTAGCTCGACAATTGTTGTGCGTATACATCTACAATTCCATCCACACTTTGCTCATAAAAATTGCCTTGAATAGTTATCTACATCTTTTTTGTTGTACAGTTGTATATTATATTGTTCGATATATTAACTACTATACTCACGTGTGCAGGTTGAGGGTGTTTTGGTTGCAACAAATGCATACTTGATCCCCTTCGAGTCTGTATGTGCCAAATGCAACTCTCCTGCTTCTGTCTTTGCTTTCATAAGTGATGGCACAATTGATTGCCTATGATGCAGTAAAAAATTCCCTTACATATATAGTCATTGCCTCAATGCTGCCATCCGAACCCTCAACAACACAATTGTACATTGTACAATTAGACAACCTTTGTTACAAGATGTGCTTATCAGGTTAGCATAATTTCCATATGAAGTATACCTACAAAAAAATGCAAACAATGTCTACATGTTGCACGAATTTCGTGTCCATAGAAAATTTACATTAAATGAGGACAATTCCATAGTGCATATCGGCTAAACCAAAAAAAAAAATTTCATATCAAGTGTTGACAAGAAACAAAACAATCTCATCTGTATCTGTCCATGCTACCCAATGAGGATATGAATAGAGTTTTCCAGTGCCATGGAAAATTGATCTGGAAAAACATAAGATTGTTTAGTCCAGGAATGAGAAGCATGAGGACGAACCTCATACAAATTATCGAACTATGAATAAATCAGGTCCATCCTTTGAGCCAACAAAATGGTTTTCTCCTCTGAATGGAACCATCAGGCATTTTCAATAAGATTGCAAATTTGGCATTGTTCGAACTCCATTAAGTTAAATGTTGACACTCTTTTCCAGAACTAGTAATGTTAGAACATTGTCAGGTCAACGTGATATTGGTTCATGGTACTATTAGAAGCAAATGATCATAGTGATCTTGGTTCATAGTAATATAGTAATTGACAAATTTCTTAGTTCCCATTTGGGGATTTGGTTATAGATGGGATACAATGTCCAATCTCCGCTGATTTTTTCCTGTTTTGTGTTTGGCAGACTTTTGTTCATGTGATTTCGTACTGTAGTTCAAGCTTCTTATGGGCCCAGTTTTTGAATTATGGCTGGATGATAGATTCAGGATCTTACCGGGTTTTTTATGATCTTAAAGAATATACAAGACATGCTTTTCCTTTTAATCTAAGCTATGTGAAACAAATGTAATATGTAGTTCATTTTAGAACTTCTACTTGATCGATGAAATTACCAAAATTATTCTTTGGAAATATTTTGAAATAAAAGGATATATGCTAGGTGAAGTCCAATGGAACTATGATATCAACCACATGAAATTAAAATTAAAATTCCAGATCCCATTAAACATACGGTGGACTACTCTTTTCCAGAACTAGTAATGTTAGAACATTGTCAGGTCAACGTGATCTTGGTTCATAGTAGTATTAGAAGAAAATGTTCATAGTGATCTTGGTTCATAGTAATATAGTAATCGAAAAAATTCTTGGTGCCCATTTGGGGATTTGGTTATAGATGGGATACAATGTCCAATCTCCGCTAATTTTTTCCTGTCTTGTGTTTGGCAAACTTTTGTTCATGTGCTTTCGTACTGTAGTTCAAGGCTCTCATGGGCTTGGTTTTTGAATTATGGTTGGATGATAGATTCAATATCTTACTAGTTTTTATATGATCTTAAAGAATATACAAGACCTTGTTTTCCTTTTAATGTAAGCTCTGTGAAGCAAATGTAATATGTAGTTCATTTTAGCACTTTTACTTGATCGATGAAATTACCAAAATTATTCTTCAAAAATATTTTGAAATAAAATGATATATGCTAGGTGAAGTCCAATGGAACTATGATATCAACCACAAAAAATTAAAATTAAAATTCATCGTTGTTATACTTACGGTGAAGTTGATAGTACAATAATTTTGCTTGAACATCCCAAAATTATTTTTTATTTTTATTTATTTATTTGTAGCTTTTCGATGCTTCTCTTATGAAAACACATCTTAGAAAGTATAACCATGAATTACTTTCTCTATTCCTTGATTGAAGAGCCTGTTCACCTGTCTAATGCACTTCATAGTTACTGTTAATGCCATCAATGGGGCTTTGTTAATACCAATTTCCGGTTCTAAAAATTGCCCTCCCCTTTATTTTTTCCCTCTACTTTCCCTTTCTGGTTACTTAGTCATTTTTCATAAAATGTCTAGGTGCACGGGTTGGCGGATTCATGTGTTTAGATTTCCACTGATGCTTTTATATCAGGATTTTGACCGACCGCTTCCTCGTTCCATACTTAACAACTTTTTCGATCGCGGGTTCCCAACTAGGCGGGCTCAACATTGCACTTCCATTGTTCCGCCGCCTGCAAATAACACGCAGACTTCCCCGATATACAAATTGACAACCAAATTCCCCTTTCTTTTTCTCCTCTACGTTCTCTTTTTGGTTACTTAGTCATTTTTTCGAATATGTCTCATGCTTTTATATCATGAGTCCGATCGACCGCTTCCCCATTCCATACTTGGCCACTTTTTCCATCGCTGGTTTCCATGCAGGCTTGCTCAACACTGCGCTTCCATTGTTTTGTGACCTACAAACAACGCCCGAAGTTCCATGATATACAAATTGACTGTCAAAGTCTGTCATCATGCCATGTTCCGTGCTACACATTTTGCAGTGAAAATTTTAGAGACATACAATTTGGCCATCGGGCGCTAACGTCTCCTGAGTATAACTTGTAACCTTGTTTTGAAGACCAACTGACTACTTTCCATACTTGGAAATTTATTGGAATCTCTTTCGCGGGTGGTCGGGTTGGCAGGTTCACGAAATGCCCAATTCTTAATCGATCTTTTCCATCCCCACCACCTTCGTACTTATTTATAGATATGCAATTATTAAGATTTAATGCTAATAACTCATCATGCAGGAACCATTAAGATTGTCATTAATGTTCGGAAGGTTGGAGAAGATCTGTCATTAATATGAATTAAACCAAGCTTTGCAGAGGGTTATATTATCCCTTCAGAGTGTTCATTTCAAGCATCATGGAATCTCTTTCACGCATCATCCGATTGGTGGCTTCACGAAATCTCAAATCCTTAATCGCTCTTCACCGTCACCGTCACCTTTACACTTTTTTCTAAGTATGCAATTAGTAAGCTTTAATGGTAACAACTCATTATGCAGGAACTGTAGAAATTGTCATTAATCGGTGAAAGGTTCAAGGAGATATCCCATTGATACACATTGAACTAATATTTGCGGAGGTTTATATTATCCCTTCCGAGTGTTCATTTAAAACATCATCTGGAGAAAATGAACGTTCTCGTCAACTTATGGCAGCAGTTCGACAACAGTTCTATCTAGATATAGTAAACACCTTCGGGCATGATGACCAGAACTTCCAGTGGTCCAGGAATATTCTTACTACTCATATCCTTCCTCCCAGAAGCAAGTAAGGAGATGGTCCCTTGTTGTGCCGAGAGATATATTTCAAGCCAAAGAATTCCAAGGCAACCCCCCTTGCTCAGATAACCCCCCCTGCATTGATGATTGACGAAGAGGTTGATGTGGTTGATTTCGAGCCAAAAGATGATGATTTGATGGATGATGATACAACAATGGATGATGGAAATGTAGACATTGTTCCCACTCCTGTGCCCAAATTGAAATCCACCATAATGGGGGGCACTTCCCAGCTCGATGATGGAAGCCCTAACAAGACCAAAGGAAGGGGTTTCATAAAATAAACCAACAATGAATGCAATAATCGCTTTGTAGCTCAAGATTTTGAGTCTCTTGACTTGGATGGAGGTCCTCGCCCTTAAATATGTATCCTTTCCTTTCATTTTTAGGGTTTTGTATTGGGTTTGGATTTGTCCTTGGTGTAGGCTGTGTACCTGAAGTCTTTGATTGTAAGGAAATGGTCTCTTGGTGTGTCGAGAGATATATTTCAAGCTAAATAATTATTCAATTGTGGAAACACTCTCATGTTCTCTGGAGATACAATTAACATCTTAGGGGGTGAGGACCAGAACTTCCAATGGTGCAAGGCATATTCCTACTACTCATCCCCTTCTGCCCAGAACAAAGTAATTTGTACCTTTGGAATTGCTCGTGCAACCTGTGTCCCTGAAGTCTTTGCCTGTAAGGAGGTGGTATCTTGGTTCCCTTCCACCCAAAACAAAGTAATTTGGACCTTTGGAATTGCTCGTGCAGGCTGTGTCCCAAAAGTATTTGATTGTAAGGAGGTGGTCTCTTGGTGCGCCGATAAACCTATTTCAAGACAAAGAATTATTCCACTACGGAACCACTCTCCTCTTTCTTGTCACCTCAGGTCTTCCGCAAAATGTTGAGATTGTCGCAGCCAACATTGCCCTTCAAAGGAGAAGACTACAAAGAGTTCCTAAAAACACATGATAATCAGTTTTGTATGCATGTTCAAGAGCTTGTCGATGCCTCCTGCATGTTGTCCCACTAGATGAACAACACAAAATTGTTGTTTTTTTTTTTTTGTAACTCCTCTACCTATATTTATGAAAAATATGTTCAATGCCTCAGTGCAAAGAACTCAGTCCAATGTCTATGGATAAATATATATTATCCACTATTTTTTTTATAGATTTACTATTAAAAAATTGCCATGGAATCTTGGTTGGTTCTTCTTTGTTGGATTTAATACCTCTTCTCGTTTGCATGGTTCAATAGTCTTGTAATTCTTAAATATTGTATTGACTCAAGTAGTTTGATCAAATATGGAGCATTGAACAATTATATGACAATGAATTGTGTCGATCACATGAGGCTTCTGTGGAAACATAAATGAATTTCACATAGTTTCAAACCAACATTCAGTTCCATTCGTAATGCAAATAGAACATCGCAACACTAATTCACGATGCGGGAGTTGGGGCCCCGCCCAATAAGTTTCGTTCTCATCTCAACCTTGCTGAGCGAACAATTTCTTATTTCCCTCTTGCTTCCTTGATTCCTTCACTCCAAAAGGACACATTTTATTGGATGTCCATCCCGTTGCCTCTATTTGAGCACTTTTACTTTATTAATGAAATTACCAAATTTCTTCTTCGCAAATATTTTGAAAAAAAATTTGATATATGTTAGTTGAAGTCAAATGAGGCTATGAAATCAACCACAATATTAAAATTCAAGTTTTTTGTTGTCAAAGTTACGGTCAAGTTGACAATACACTAACTTTATTTCTAGATATGCAATTATTAAGGTTTAATTCTAACAACTCATCATGCAAGAAGTTTAATACTTCAAATAATATTTCAAGACATTAAACAATGTATCAAGAACACAATTACTCCCACAAGTTGCAATAAAAACAAATATTCAACAAAGCATTGGTTGATGCACCCTGGTCACCTGAAATGACCAATAGTACAATCTATGAAATCGACTTTCCTATTATCGAATCAACAAAGATGAATATTAAGGGATCACAGAATTTTGTTTTGTGTGAGAATTGAATTGGAAAAACTTGATACTTATTCTACTTTTTTTAAGGCCTTATCATAGTAAGAATGAAAACTTATCCTAACCCACTTTTATCTACAAAAGCCAAACATCAATAGCGCCTGTAAGTCAACTATACATAATTATAGCCAAAAATAAAATAATAGCTTATATTTGCATTTTCTCACACCCTTTTTAATCATACAAGAACAATAGAAAACAAGTGGATAAAATATTGGACTAGAAAATGATGATTTTGCAATAATGGGGCTTGTTTGAGACCAATTCCCGCTTACGAAAATTTCCCACTGCTTTTCTATTTTCTCACTCTCTTTTATCCCCTTCTTTTCCCTCTTCTATACTTAACCAAATTCCCCTTTCTTTTTTCCCTCTACGTTCTCTTTCTGGTTACTTAATCATTTTTTCCAAAAATGTCTAACTGTGCGGGTTGGCAGACTCACAGGTTCACATTTTCACTAATGCTTTTATATCACCACTCCAACCGACCGCTTCCCCATTCCATACTTAGCCACTTTTTCGATCATGGATTCCCGGACAGGTGGGCTCTAGATTGCACTTCCATTGATCCGTGACCTACAAACAACACCCATACTTCCGTGATATACAAATTGACTTTCAGACTCCCACATCATCCCCTCTTCCATGTTACACATTTTTCACTCAAAAGTTCTGAGACATACAATTTGACTGTCCGGGCCTCACATCTCCTAGGGAACCCTTGTCACCCTATTTTGAAGCCCAATCGACCGCTTTCCATACTTGGCCATTTCTTGGAATCTCTTTCGTGGATCATCGGGTTGGTGGGTTCACGAAATCTCCAATTCCTAATCGATGTTTCTTGTGCCCGCCAACTTCGCACTTCTTTCCAAGTATGCAATAACTGAGGTTTAATGCTAACATCTCATCATGCAACAACCATAAATATTGTCATTAATGAGAAAAATGCTCGAGGAGACAGTCAAACTGACTATCCCTACATAATTTGTCTAGAAACATGAAAAAAATATCTTTCCAGGTAATGGGATATCTATTACAAATTTCAATATATTTGCGAAAACGAGTCTGACCGACCATTTCCCTATTCCATACATAGCCACTTTTTTGATTGCAGTTTCCTGGACAGGCAGGCTCAAAATTGCGCTTCCATTGTTCCACGACATGCAAACAATACCCAGAGTTTCACAATATACAAAGTGACCGTTGGATTGCCCCATCATGCCCTCTTCGTTTTACGCATTTTGCACTCAAAACTTCTGAGACATACAATTTGACCATCGAGCCCTCACCTCTCTTGAGTATTCCTTGTAACCCTATTTTGAAGCTTGGTCGATCGCTTTCCATACTTAACCATTCCTTAATTTCTCTTTCTCGTCCCCACCACCTTCGCACTTGTTTCTAAATATGCAATTAGTAAGATTTAATGCTAACAACTCATCATGCGGGAACCACAAATATTGTCATTAATGAGAAAAAAGGATCGAGGAGATCGCACATTAATACACATTAAACCAATACTTGCAGAGAGTTATATTATCCCTTCCTAGTGTTCATTTCAAACATCATGGAATGTCTTTCCCGGGTCGTCGGGTTGGTGGGTTCACGAAATCTCCAATCCTTGATTTCTCTTCGTCATACCCTCCACCTTCTCACTTCTAAGTATGCAATTACTAAGATTTAATGCTAACATCTCATCATGAAACAATCGTAGAGATTGTCATTAATGAGCGAAAGGTTTGAGGAGATCTCCCATTCACACACATTGGACCAAGATTTGAGGAGGGTTATATTATCCCCTCCAACTATTCATTTCAAACATCGTCTAGAGAAAATAGATGTTCTTGTAAACTTATGGAAGCAACTTGACAACAGTTCCGTGGAGATACAATGAACATCTTTTGGCATGAGGAACAAACCTTCCATTGGTCCATGGCATACTCTTATTACTCATCCTCTTCCGCCCAGAACAAAGTAATTTGGACCTCTGGAATTTCTTGTGCAGGTTGTGTCCCTAAAGTTTTTGACTGTAAGGAGGTGGTCTCTTGGTGCATTGAGAGATATATTTCAGGCCAAAGAATTATTCCACTATGGGACCACTCTCCTATCTCTTTGTCACCTCGGGTCTTTCACAAGATGTTAAGATTTCTTGAGCTAGCATTGACTGTCAGAGGAGAAGACTACAATCAATTCCTAAAAAATCATGATAACGAGTTGGACCTCTTGCCTGAGTTCTTGGAAGACTCGACGACAGTTCCTGAATATATCAAAAGGTTGTAGGTTAGTTCATTAGAAATCCATTCCAGGAAATTGCCTAGCTATTTACAAGAATAACGAGGCATGAATCCACAACAATTATTTCCCGCATGATTCTTTATATTTTGTATTTCATAGTCAAGGAAAAAGCCATTTTTTGTTGGGGGAAGCTATTTTCCATTGAAATATGTTCCCAATTGTCATGATTCAAAGAGGATAAGAAATTTTATATGTCATCCTCCTTGGTTTTCGCGATAGCGCATTGCTGTCCATTTCCAAAAATGTCTCTGTCCAAGAAGGTAAACTGTGAATTTGACCCAGTAACCTTTTGGTACCAGGCCTTGTGGAGGCACAAGGCCTCCCATTATTTTTATGAGGTTTTTAATGGATTTGTCTCAGTTTTCAAATATTTTTTGTTAGGAAAGGATGATCCTCGCATGTCTGACCAGAAAACCAAGTTTTTGGACAGGAAGGGGACACTTGAACAAATGGAGAATTACAGTGTGATAATGATTTTTGGCTCCAAGGAAAATCTTGCTTTCCTTCCATGTCACATTACAGACATAATGTTTGTTACATAAATAGAAAGGAAATACAACTATTGGTTGCATTTTTTCCATTAGAAGAGAAAAAAACAGTTTAGTCCTCTACCTTGGAAAGTCGGGGACTTCGTGTTCAGGAATGTCAAGAAGATTGATGAATTTGCAGGACATTTCAACAACTTGAACCTAAGATATGTTGAAAGGCTAAGAGGGTTCGACCCTAATGGGATTTTTTTAGAACATTTACTAGCAGTTGTGATCCAAAAAGGATCTAGAGAAGGCTAAGAACAACTCAAAACTCATAGAGGCAACTCAGAATGCTCAGAATGACTCCAGTAGACAGAAAAAGGGAAAAAATTCAAAGTTTCCAAAACTCAGTGAAAATAGCATGATCGTGAAGAGCGTGTCACCATATTTCTAACAACGCAAATGGCTCATCAAACAGAGTTACATATTGAAAGATATTCACGGTCAAAGTTTGGTCAACCTAGGCCAGTTAGCAGGGGATGAGTCAACGTCTGTACTGCTGATGTCAACATCCGTACATATGACATCATCATCCATACAATGCACGTGGTAGGAAAAATGAAGTGACACGTGTCGTGATGATGTCATCATGATGACATGGAAACACCATAGGTTGCCACATGTCACCCAGTTATTGGATCTTCAGACCGATCCATGGGCTAGTCGGATCGTGCCACATGGCAGTCCATACAGTTCGTATGACTGACGTGGCATGCTAACATGATGTGCTAATGTGGCATGATGACTTGGTAGGGGACAACGTGGTCCAATGAGAGGCTGCCTCGTGGCCCAATCAGGGGATGCCACGTGGCAGGAAGGAAACGCCCAAGGACAACCTGTGAATGAATTTTGAAAACAAAAATTTGGTGGGTTTGCCAAATCTAGCAGACCACACCAACTCTGGCGAACCACGCCAACTCTGGAAATGGTTTCAAGAGCTTCCAACGACACCACTAAAGTTAGTGGGTGGATATATATGTACTACAAACAAACATAACAAACACACCAAAAACAGAGTCCGTGGGAATCGACCCCGAAACCTCCACCTAAGCCCAAGACTTAATACGTCCGCCCATAACCTCTATGCCACAGGTACCACTTGGTACATACCACCCAATTAATTACTTAAGAGGTGTATTCCACCCAGCTAGAGAGGAAGGAGGCACAGACTGTACGACTTGCGGGCATGAATTTTGAGGCGGTACAATCATTATTGCAGGTTGTAGAGGGCACAAAAACCAAGACATAATTCTTCTTGGGCCTAGGAGTTCCAGAGTTGGATTGAGGTGTGGAGATAGTCATTTTTGGGTAATTCGATGCAAAAAATTCAGTGGTGTTGTCTGTTTTCTGATCTGAGCATTATTTCTACAACTTGATTTCAGAATGAGGTATACTTATGTATTTTGCCAAATTCTTTTGCTGAGTTAATGAAAGAGCCTACCCATTTGAGAGCAGGACCCAGAGACATAGTACACTAGGGAAGAACTCTGTTATCAAGTTTTTGTGTTCAGATATGATGCTTATGTCTCTTCATTTTTGAGTTTTCCCTTCTTTAATGGTGCACTTTAATTTATGCTCATTTAATGCAATTCTTTATAAGTCACAATGAAAAGATCCCGTATCATGTTGGTATTAGAGAAGTCGTATTTGACTTGAATTGTTGAGTGTGAATTCTTACTAGGGCCAAGCATAAGTAGGGTGAAGGAACTCTTAAGACTTTCAATCCTGAAGTTGGTTGTGTATCCAGAAGGAAGAAAATAGCAGAAGATGTCAAGTGTGATGAACAAGAGAAAAACTTTCACATGGTCTTTTATTTCATGTCAGAAATGGTCGAATGAATGTATGGATATTACGAGAAGAGGATGAAGAAGAAAGGGAATAAAAATGAAGCACATGCAGATGATGATGCTTCGGTAAACCAAAGGGTTGGAGGAGATCCTCCCGAGCCTCCATCTTCACCTTCGAGTTCTAGTTCTTCTTCCTCTGAGCATTGTTATCATTCTAGCCATAAAGCCTCTTTCAAGAAACCATTATTAAATCTTGATGTAAAATTTTATTTACCTATGTTTAATGAAGATGCTAATCCTGAAAAGCTAGATAATTGGATCCGACAGGTTGAAGTGTATTGTTGTGTCCAACATATTGATGAAGAGGAAGTTAAAGTGCAACTAGATTCTCTTCAGTTGGAAGGAACCACTCTCGTATGGTGGGAGAGCAAGCTTCAGGAAAGAAGTAAGTGTGGAAATCTTCTTTCCTCATGGTCGGAATTTAAATCAATGATAAGGAATAAATTTTATCCATTAGGGTATTTACATAAATCAATGATAGAATGGCAAACTTTAAGGCAAAGTAAAGGTCAAACTGTACAAAGTTTCACAGAAGAATTTAGGAAGGAAGCTCTTGCATTGAACATTCCTTTGGATTCCTATGAAACTTTAATTAATTATATTGGCGCACTTCACAGATATATTCATCATACTTTGCTCTTGTTTAACCCCACTAGTCTTGACGAAGTTTGTGTGCAATACACTGACCTTGAGAATAGGGGGAAACATGTTCAAGAATATCCCACAAAGAAACCTTCCAATTTCCCACAAAAGAATTTTAAGAAGTTTAAAAGGAAGGACAACAAGACCGCTACAGTGATGAGAGAAGGAGGAAAACCATCTTGCAGTCATTGCAATAAGAATGGTTATGATGAAGAACATTGTTTGAAACTACATCCAGAAAAGAAACTGAAACAGTTCGGTGGAAAGAGGAAGACAAAGACCATTTCTACAATGCAACAAGATCTTGGTTCCGATTCAGGAGATGAAGGAAAGATCACAACAGTTGGAGTACAAGGCTAATATTCTCTTCATGCTAGATAAAGTTCCAATGATGAATCTCATGTTGATGAACGAAAGAGGAATGATTTATTTCATATAAGAGTTGTATCTAAACATACTAAGATAGATACATTATTTGATCTGGGTTCCCAAGTAAACTTAATATCTGAATCACTTGTCAAGAAGAAGGGTCTAGAAATGAAACCACATTCGGAGCCTTATCCTCTTGGTTGGGTATGTGATAAAGAAAAACTTAATGTCACCAAACAATGTAGGATCATATTTTCTATTGCTTCAAAATTGACTGATGAAGTGGATTTGGATGTTGTACCACTTGATATATGTGGCATAGTGTTGGGAAGGCCTTATATTTATGATAGAAAATAATTCTTCTTTCATCATGAGAAAAAATACCACCTTACTAAAGGGAGAGTGGAATATATTGTTAGAGCTCACAACATAGGGTAAATACAACACTTGTTAGTGCAGGGAAAATGAAAAGACTCATAAACACTAATAAGAGATACGTACTCATGGTCGTCAGAGAGAAAGATGTCGGTACATCCGACGCTTTCCAAGGGTGTGATCCATCTCATAAAAAATAATTAATTGATATTGTTTCAAAGTATGATGATATTTTTCAGGAAGCAGATGGATTACCTCCTAAGAGGGAAATCCAACATGAGATACATCTTCAACAGGATTCTCCCCTTCCCAATGTGGGCATGTACAAGATGTCAGTTGTGGAGATGATAGAGATCAAGAAGTATGTACAAATCCTATTGTATCAAGGGGTCATCAGACCTAGTTCATCTCCTTGTGGTTCTCTGATCATGATGGTGCCAAAGAAATATGTCACACGACGAATGTGTTTCGATTACCAGGATTTAAATAAAATCACAGTGAAAAATTGATACCCTCTTCCTCGTATAGATGGTTTACTTGATCAATTGAAAAATGTTGTTTATTTCACTAAATTGTATTTGCGTAGTGGATATCATCAAATCAGAGTCGTAGAACAAGATGCATGGAAAATTGCCTTAAAAACCAAACAAGGATTGTTTGAGTGGTTAGTTATGTCGTTTGGTCTTTGTAATGCTCCAGAAATTTTCATGCGTGTGATGAATGATGTATTCAGGCCTTTCCTAGATGACTTTGTGATTGTATATTTAGATGACATTATTGTTTTTAGCGGGACTTGTGATGAGAATGTGAGGCATGTAAAGTAAGTATTGGATAATTTGCAAAGGGAAAAGTTGTATGTAAAATTGTTTAAATGTGAATTTGGCAGAAAATTGATCCTTCCAAAATTGATGTAATTGTAAAATGGCTCGAGCCAAAGAATGTAATCGAAGTCTGAAGCTTCTTAGGTGCAGTCCAGTATTGGAGGAGATTCATTCCCAACTTATCCTTTATAGTAGCTCCTTTGCATGCCTTAACCAATGTGAAGAACACTTTTCAGTGGGAAGGAAAACAACAAAAAGCTTTCAATATTTTGAAGGAGAATATCAGTACCACACCAGTATTAGCACTGTTGAATCTTAAAAAACCTTTTGAGATCAAGAAACATGCCAACGGATACACCATGGGTGCAGTATTGATGCAATATCGTAAGCCTATCTATTACCACTCTAAAAATTTTAACCAAGTTGTTGTTAACTATCCTACATATGATAAGAGTTGTATGCATTAGCCCAGAGCGTAAAGAAATGGAAGCATTACTTGTTAGGGAAGGAAACAATCATACATACAGATCACCAACCTTTACAGTATTTTCAAGCACATACCAAATTGTAAAAATCTCGACACTACAGGTGGATGGGTTTTTTACAACAATTTAA
The DNA here is from genome assembly GCA_009831015.1 of Picea engelmannii. Lineage (NCBI taxonomy): Eukaryota > Viridiplantae > Streptophyta > Pinopsida > Pinales > Pinaceae > Picea > Picea engelmannii. The sequence continues at coordinate 750,256 of ML778296.1, read as the reverse complement.
TTTGGTAATCAAGTACAAAAAGGGCACAAGTAACACGGTAGATGATATTCTTTCTAGACCTCCTATTGTTGCTTCTGTTGGATTATTGAGAGGGGGGTGAATCGGTAATATCGTAATTATAATCATTTTTCTCCAAATATTCCAAGTGTTATATAAATGTAGAGTTATTATTCAATAATGAGCAATAAGAAATGAACAATCACACACATACATAGTACACCAATGTTTTACATGGAAACCCAAATCCGAAGAAAAACACAGAATGCTTTATCTTATATGTCTTGAAGAATTACATTCATTGGAAGCACCAACTTCCTTTGTTTTCCATCTACAACTGGAAGGAGGCTCCAACCCCCTAGTTTCTTAGGCTACAACTTGAGGGAAGATCCAACTCCCAAATTCTCTGGCTACAACCAGAAGGAAGCTACAACCCCCCATGTTCTCTGGATACAACAAGAAGGTGGATACAACCACCTGTCCTTGCCCCGTCCAACCACCCTGAAGTAAAAGTAGAATGATGGAACCACTGTCACACTATCACTATGAGATATACCACTGTAAACATGTACCATTAAACCTGAACCATGCATCAACCTGTACCTCAACCTGTAATCAACCTGTACCATAAACAAGTGCATCAACCATGCACCAACCTGTACCAAACAATCTGTAATCAACCTATACCATAAACAAGTGCAACCAAACATGTACCAAGTATTTACCAATCATTTTTCAAGTAATCATCAACTATGACTCATCAATATGTACCAACATCATCAACTATACACCTTATGTATGTGCCAACTCATCAACTACTTGTCTCAAGCATGTACTAGGCTTGTACCTCAACCAAAATCCCTCATCAATTTCATCATCCAAATATGATTTGTAACACTATGATAGACCTAGTGTATATGATCACATACCCTCAAACCTTACTTAACTTTAACAACAAGAGACTAGCATTTTCATCAAACGTTTCTTCAGTCTCACAAGACTAGTTTTGGATTAGTCAACAACCCTAACTTGAAATAATAATAAATTTGTACCTATAATGAATAAAGATTTGAAACTGATACACAATGTTATTCAATGTGTTTTATACAATTCCTCCAGGTGTCACTACCTGGAACCTCTCAGAAAATGAGTTATGGAAAAAATGGTACATCTTGCTGAATTCTGGCTTATTCCAAAGAGCGACCTTGTAGAGCGTTCCCCGGATGGAATATTTGTTGAATTGATCTGAAATTGTTACATAGAATACTAAAGAATGTGCTATAACCAACACATTTGGTATTACTAAATTTGGATCTGTTATGAAGAAGTTATGACGTTTTTACCCGAAACACCTGTTTTTGACTAGTTTCAGGACTAGCCACAAACCCTATTTTCCACGGAGCGTAAATCCAAAAATACAATGACCCACAAGATGAATTTTTTAACACAAATAACTGGATATGTTTCCTCCATTACTACATATGGGAGGATTATTCCACGAAAATTTTCCACGCTTCCACTAGTTTCATATTTTTTTTAAACTGGGTGGGATTTTCGCCGCTATTGCCACAAACGTTCGTTGCAATATCGACGAAAATCTTAATTTAACCTAGTCAGGATTTTCATCGCTATAGCGACAAAATTTCTTGGCAATAAGGATGAAATTTTTGTCTATCTCATTGGTCGATGTTAATGGCTAGTTGACTATTTTTATCTATATATACGTGACTTTAAGAGGCTTTGCGACACAATTGCTATAGTTGTGACACTGTTCTTGGCTTTTGTTTGAGCTGTTTATTTTTTCCGTCACCCATTGGTTGAACAAATCCAATTCTCGATCTACATAGCTCGGATTTTGAACTTGCAAGGTTAGTATGTTATTTTTTATTGATGTACTCATTTAACTTGTAATTTTTGTTTCAAATGTCCAAATTGCATTTAGCTTATTTTTTCCTTGATAATATATTTATATAATATGTGTAGTTATACCATAT
>ML778296.1:711887-727163 GCA_009831015.1 Picea engelmannii | reverse complement strand
CCACCTAGATGTACATAAATTCATTAAGGTCTTTAAACATTTTGACTCTTAAGGAAACCCCTTTTCTAAGGCCATAGGTTGAAGAACCTCATAAGCTCATGTCATATGAAATTACCAATTGATGTAATGATACATTTTAAGAAATCCCCAAAATTATGGTCAAGCTTTAAAACGCTACCCCATATTGACCAATATAGTTGGGCACCTTCATCTGCAAAGAACTTTTTGTCATTTGGAAAGGAGAATAAGGTATTCCAACACACCCATGGATTGTGAGAAACCACTTCATGGAAATGAAATTTTTCCTTAAAAGAGAATTGTTGAGAGTATAAAGCATCACAAACATAAAGACTAGTGCCGACTACTTTCCTAGGAAAAATGGAGTCAAGATAATGCATTCAAGGAGGCCAAGCAAGAGAGAAGGTAAATATTTGAGCCTTAGATTTATCCACTCATATAACCAAGTCAAATTTCAAAGGAAAACCACTAAAGTTTATCCACTCATAAACCCTAGGTGTTGTCCCACTTTCTCTAATGTGTCTAGCAAAGAATATTAATTGAACTAGATCTTGAGCCTAGGGGGTATCCACTTCTAACCCATAGAAAAAACCCTAGATAAGATAAACCTTAAGGGGATAGCCACTCCTAACCCTTAAAGCAAATCTTAAGGGGATCCACCTCTCATTCTTGCACTAATGACTTGAAAATATAATCATTCTTGCATGTTTTATTTATATGCTTGGGTTACCCATGCATTTGTAAATAAAGGATAAAATTCTCTTCAACTTATAGCCATTATCATATAGAGTGTTGATTAAAAGTTTCTTGAGAATTTATTATATCTACTACACATGATAAATGTAGATATTCCAAAATGCAACTTTACATGAGTGAAGAAGATAATTACATCTTGTTTTCATGTTTTAGCATGGTATAAAAACTACCATATTATTTAGTCTAGCTTACTCTAAAATGTATATTGACTTTACAGCTTCAAGCTTCCCACATGAGCTTATTCTTGGCTCTCCTTTCTTAACAAAAAAATTATGAAATTTATACTTTAATCCTCCTTCAAGCCTACAATCATCTCAAAGACTCAAGACTTGCATATATATACAAGTTTTGTAAGGTTTTAACCATTTGCCAAAATTTGAGCTAGATGTAGGTAATCCCTTATATTCTTCAAGTACATAAGAGTTTAACTTTAGAGCTATGGTCAAATAAAAACATCAAAGGTCTTAAAGGAAATTGACCATGTGGTTATATATATATTTATCATACTTGATTATTGAATCAAAATGTTGCAGGATACCATTCACATGAAGTCTGGGCTTTGTTGTGACTTGGATCAATTGACAAGGATTATAAAAGCTTATGATTTGAGTTAATTTTTTTTTGTTTTCCCAACAAATAATTCATGTAGTACTTCAATGCCTAAACTATGATGTACAATTCATGATCTTATTTGGGTATATTATGATTGCACCAACAAAAGTTTCAAGTGTTATGTTATCAAACTCCTTCATTGTATCAAAGGTTTCTCCATTGTGTATCATGTGAAATTTGCTTTGATTTCAAATGAAATTTCAAGTTTCATTAGATTTAATATTGATGCATTACTATTCTTTCAAGTCAAAGCTTCAGTTACTTGGTTTTCAATTGCAATGAATTGAAAGGTTATACTTGCCTTTCTAATGTGCATTGAAGATACACTTCATACCTAAATAATTTGCTAACCCCATGAATTACCTTGGTTCAATTAAATTACTCTACTGCAAATCACTATAACTCTGTTGCAACTCACTATAACTATGTTGTAACTCTGCTGCAACAGTATGTTGTAACTATACTTTCTCCTTCGAATTTTGTGTTGTTACTCCACTTGCTGTTACTCACTATTACTCTGCTGCAACTCGCTATAACTCTGCTGCAACACTTTTTGTAACTCTGCTGCAACTCACTATAACTATGCTGTAACTCTGCTATAACACTATGCTGTAACTGTACTTTCTCCTTTGAATTTTGTGTTGTTAGTCCACTTGTTGTTACTCACTATTACTCTACTACAACTTGCTATAACTCTGCTGCAACACTTTCTATAACTCTGCTGCACTCACTATAACTATGTTGTAACTCTACTGCAACACTATGCTGTAGTTGTACTTTCTCCTTCGAATTTTGTGTTGTTACTCCACTTGTTGTTACTCACTATTACTCTGTTGCAACTCGCTATAACTCTGCTGCAACACTTTCTATAACTTTGCTGCAACTCACTATAACTATGCTGTAACTCTACTGCAACACTATGTTGTAACTATACTTTCTCTCCTTCGAATTTTGTGTTGTTACTCCAAGAGGCTACAATAAACAATTTCGAGAAATGGTCTTAAGATATCATCCATAAATCTTATAAGTGTTGTCATAGTATTGTGTAATATAAATTGCATAATGACTCACTCATGCAATCCATGTGTTTTTTTGAAAGAAATATTACAAATTATTCTTTGTGTATATTGTCATATTGGTATCCTTACTTCTAATCCAACTTCATGATAACACATGCTTACAATATTTGGTTGATTAGTGCCTTGATTATTTGTAGGGGATATATATTACAATATATTAGAATATTACAATATTATAATGTAATAGTAATGCCATATTACAATGTAATATGGCATTACCATATTACATTGTAATATGGCATACAATATGGTATACCATATTTCATGTATTTTTTTTTTTTTAAACCTAAAGTCATCGTCGCAATATTGACGCAAGTTCGTCGGAAATATTTTACTATTTTACCACAACCGTCTCTATAGAGACGAAACTTCGTCGCAATTTTCCACGAATATTCATCGCATATACAACATGTGCGTCGTAAATTTGGTTTTGAGATATTGCGCTCGTCGATATTACCACGTATTTTTGTCGCAAGTTGAGACAGACTTTCGTCACATGTTCAACAACTGCATCGTAAGTTATTGGCTTGGCATAACTTTTCATCCCAATTGCGACGAAGTTTCGTCGTAATTGCCACATTTCTTCGTTGTTGTTACGACGATAGTTCGTCGTAATTGCGATGATGCATAGAGTTAACCAATATTGAAGGTGGTGACACGTGGAGAGCTAATTCCGTCGATGTTTCCATGCACACTTGGATTGTGGATATAGCAACGAAATTATTCCGACAAAAAAAAATATCGGCTTTTGTGGAAATTGCGACGGATAAGTGTGGCAATATCAATGAAAAACCGATGTAAATTTGCACATATGTACTAGTTCTCAATGGAATAACAATTTCACGGTCTGGATTATTCTATAAAAATTTTTATTGCGAAAATGGTGAGATGACCTGAAAAAAAACACACCTTAGAAAGCATCATCAAAATAATTTATCCTTCCTTGAATTCTGGCCTTCTTTTCTTCACTTTACTTAGAAATTCAGCTTAGATATCATTTGGTTACCTCAGACACCTATATGTATTCAATATGCTCAAGTGTGTCTTAAATGAGAGAACCTTGCCTCTTATTTATACTCTCCAAGAGCTTCCTTAAAAACATCTTCTAATTTCTCCATTAAATTTATTATTGAATTAATTTATTTTGTATTCAATTTGAATTATAGTACACTCATCACTTCACTTTATTATTTACCTTTTAAAATCTCTTAAACCACTTTGACCACTTTGACCTTTTGGGGCTTCTAGATGACATATGAGGGTCCTCCAACTTCATAATGCCCTAACTCTCAAACCGTGAGGAGTTATGTGACGTTCCACATACCACCAGAAATTGAATGACATGTACTATACATATAGAATAATTTCATTGAAAAATTCATTGGCGTTCATCTCATTATTCCACAAATAAGCATGGGTTCTCTAACCATACTTCTAGGATATCTCAATCCACAAAGCGTTTTCCCATAAGGGATTTCACCATAAGGGTGTTGGATTACTGAGAGGGGGGGTGAATCAGTAATAACGTAATTATAATCCTTTTTCTTCAAATGTTATATCAATGTAGAATTATTATCCAATAATGAGTATTAAGAAATGAACAATCACACACATACATAGTACACCAGTGTTTTACGTGGAAACCCAAATCGAGAGAAAACCACAAAATGATTTTTCTTATATGTCTTGAAGAATTACATTCATTGGAAGCATCAACTTCCTTTGTTTTCCAGCTGCAACTGGAAGGATGCTCCAACACCCTAGTTTCTCAGGCTACAACCTGAGGGAAGCTCCAACTCCCCAATTCTCTGGCTACAACCAAAAGGAGGCTACAATTCCCAATGTTCTCTGTTGGCGACGGAAGTCACTCCTGGATTGCAGCAAGAGAAGAGCCCGACGCCCATCAGTTTATGTCACGATTTGTGTATGAAAGGGGTGATCAAATGGAAGTAGGCTCGGACGATATTGTTTCAACTCCGAAACTAGGCCAGGCATGCATGGGCAGGTGAGGTCTTGGACATACTTCAGACAACGAGTTGTAGTAAGGGTGAGTAGGGGGAAGACTTGTATCAGAGAGATGCAAAGGTCTGTTGTCAACATCAGGTTTCCAGCAGACTGTAGGAGAATGTATTTAAACGCGAGATCTTCTTACATTCAAATGCAGAAAACTAGAGAATACAATAGTGCCACAATAAAACCTTTATCATAACACAAATGCAATAATTCATGTGAATCAGTCAATCATGAACTCCCTCAGTATGAGATGAAAACTAGATGAAATAGGGAAAATGTCTTTCATAAAACAAGAAATCTTACATATAGATGCATAACCAGAGAACTAGAGCATCTGTTAAAACATTACAATCGAGATCTTTGCTCTACCATCGATACCTTACAAAATACAAAGACTCAGCCTATATACTCAGAAAAATTCGCTTAGCAGTGACGTCTCAGGGATTTCAATGTATGGCGTCTCCTCAATCAAATCCGGCCTGCACTTCTCCTGTCATACGCCACCTTAATTCTGCATGGCTCGCGCCAGGGGGTAGCTGAGCCCTTAAATGTTGAATTAGCATGTGAAGGCTTCCCTGGTGAGTCGAGGACTCGCCGTGGCTTCCATGGAAAGAACCAGTACAGAGGACCGTCTCGGGTAGACCTTCCAGCCGGGACGTTCATTCCTTGTAATTAATGAGTGAAGCGAGGCTTCAACCACCTTATCTCTTATCTCATTTATCCCAAGCAGGCATCGGGATTTAGATCACATCGAACCAACATCTGGAGACATAATGCCCCCCTTCTGAAACTCATCTTAGCGCTTTTGGCCTTTTCGGTACAACCCCTTCTACTCCATCGAGTGACCACGGGCCGTGACCTCTCGCCTATTTTCCAGAGTGCTTTCAACGTTTAGGGGTTCGTGGATGAGAAAGAGTAGGTCTTTCCCCCTTTAAAATCGCGTGGGCGAAATGCCGAGAAGGCCTAATAGTCGCCACGTGTCCCCCCACTGATCTGATGGTTCTGAACTAATTCGGCAATACTACGGGCCCAGGTCTGAGACATTAGCGCCCCTCCTTTAGTCCTGCTCCTATGTGACCGGGTGCCCGAACCATGGGCCTAAGTCTAGGCGCTTTTGGCGTTTCAGGGTTCGAGGTTTCGAGAGTTGAAATGAAGAGGAGCGCTTACCCCTCGAACTCCCGAATGCCGACGTGACACGGATGTGCGCCGCACATCCTTGCGATAGACGACCCAGATAGTAAGCGCTATTATAAAAGGGGCTGTCCCCTTTTACAGGTTCACTTGATATGACCTGGGGCTAAGACCGTGGGCTCGGTGCCAAAGGTTCTTTTGGCGTTTCGCTGATCGACGACTTCAACTGCAATGAATGGACACCTCCTTGACTCCCGAAATCCCGATCCCCGATATATCGACTGGTAGCCAACTATCCCAATTGGATCGGACGACCTAGATTTGTCCTGAAATATGGGAGCTGTCCCCTATGCTAAATTTTGGTCAACCCAGTAGCCCTGAAAATTCGACGACTGTCGATAAAATTTGTAGGTGGATCTCGGCCGCCGACAACAAAACTTCACCCTCTCGCTTGAAGTGTCACTGAAAAAATGATTCTCCCGTGCTGCGCTTGGGCGCTTCCTGTGCAATGTGCAGACCTGGATGCTCTCAAGCCCAAGACAAGAATTGTTGATAACATTAGGCTCCATGGGGGATAGATTCGTCTCTGTGATGCTCTAAGAACTTATTCCACAGCTTCAGTGCCTTGCTGTTGGGCTATGGAGTCAGGCTCAAAATATCCTGCTGCTGAAAATACAAGCCGAAAAATAAAAGCAACAAAATAAAGCTACATAATCAAAGGATCTTATTTATATACAGTCCTAATGCTAATAAAATATTTTACATGGGCTAGGTGAAAGAAAACTTCCACCATAGCCATTCAAGCATCTTCCTGGATAGAAGCTCCTTCCTTCTGTCGATGATCACCAGCAGATAGTGTAACCGTGACAGTAGAATGGCTACACTCTTCAACTTCTCCTCACAGGGTGAAGTTGATATGGAATAGGGTGGCTCCAAGGCATAAAGGACATGCCACTCCATGTATTTGCCGACAGGGTCATAGAATGAGTGGTGAATTTCTGAAAATTGGTGACAGGAAGCCTCCTCTGCTACAGAGTTGCTCACATGTGGTTGAATATCTTTGATAAGAACAAGTGAGTGGACAACTAATGTAGACTCACTGATCTCAGGTGGTAGCTGCTCGCTGTCTGGCTCTGGAATGAAATATGTGCTCAGCTGTTCCTTTGGTTCCTTTTCCTCTTCTTGGCTCTCCCCCAGGTCAGATTCATATTCATCATAAATAGGGACCATGGGGTGGTTCTGTTTGTTGACTGGCTATTCAGTATCTTTATAGTGATCAAATGTAGGATAAGCTTGCTGCTCATCATCACTATAATATATATCAAAAAGGGGTTGTCCTTCATTGATATGATCCTCCTCTAGAACAGTGATCCCATAATTTTTTTTTGTTTTAGGGATAGTGGGACCTGCTGGTTCTGGCTGCTCACACATAATCTTTTTCTCTTTAATCCCAGGTAAAAATATATCGTGAGAAACCCCCTGGAGGAAAAGAGAAGAATCCTCTTCCACAACTAACCCCTCTTTTAAAAAGAGAGGGTCTTCGTCATCATGAGCAGAGCTGCTAGGAACATCTGCTTCAACCTGATATCCAGGTGAGTCATCTACCATGGACCACATTTGATTTATAAACTCACAATTTCCATAAGAGGCATGTTGATCATTATGAATATCTGAAAGAATAGAGGCATCTGATATAATGTCAGATGCTTCCGTTCTAGGGATAACACACTTAATATCATTCAACACCTCTATATTTTCCTGGAAAATGCTTTCCTCCACAATAAAAGCTTCATCATGGACCTAGTCTTCAGGGCCAACAGAGGATTCACGAAGTGAAGAAAACTCCTCACAACAGTTTTCAAACAAACAATCAGCTGGATAATAGTCTTTACAAAATGAATTGAAAGCTGTATGAAAACCTGTTAAAGAGCGGATGCTTGCAGCGGGAAGAGATTGACACCACTCAAGAGCAACTCCCTTCAATGAGTACCTAAAGAGCTTAATCCGGACATTCTCCTGCGTGATATTGTGTCAGTGAATAGCCTCATGGAAGTCCAGTAAATGCTCAACTGGTTCCTCCCAACTTGTCGCATGAAATTCAGGGAGGAAATCTTCCCATTGGTCTCTATCAGGAAGTGCATTAGGAAACCCAACTCTCTGGGAAAAGTCACAGAAAGAAAACCTTTGAGCCAGAATTTTCTCCATATCGAACCAGTGGAGTCGCCAATCGATCCTCGAATCATGGATTCTCCAGGTGAAATATGCATAGCTTCAAATGTGTCTGGTCCTTGTTCACCATCAAAAACCAAATCTTAACATTGTCGTTACCTCAAGAAGCTTTGCAGGCTGAGAAAGGAGCTGCTGAAACCTTCTTGAGAAAGCTCCTTAGGGTCAGCTTTCAGGTGTGCTAATAGTAGTCATAGTTGAAACAGTGATGTGGAAACAATGGAGTCGCCACAGTGGAGTCACTAGGTGCACAGTAGAAATCTTTAAGGGCTCTGATGTCTGATGCACCTTCAGAATCAAAGGCTCAATTTCATTCTGCCCAGGGAAAATCTTCAACTTCGTCCCCGACAAGGGTGCCAGAAATGTTGGCCACGGAAGTCACTCCTGGATTGCAGCAGGAGAAGAGCCCGACGCTCATCAGTTTATGTCACGATTTGTGTATGAAAGGGGTGATCAAATGGAAGTAGACTCGGACGATATTGTTTCAACTCTGAAACTAGGCCAGGAATGCATGGGCAAGTGAGGTCTTGGACATACTTCAGACAACGATTTGTAGTAAGGGTGAGTAGGGGGAAGACTTGTATCAGAGAGATGAAAAGGTTTGTTGTCAACATCAGGTTTCCAGTAGACTGTAGGAGAATGTATTTAAACGTGAGATCTTCTTACATTCAAATGTAGAAAACCAGAGAATACAATAGTGCCACAATAAAACCTTTATCATAACACAACTGCAATAGTTCATGTGAATCATTCAATCATGAACTCCCTCAGTATGAGATGAAAACTAGATGAAATAGGGAAACTGTCTTTCATAAAACAAGAAATCTTACATATAGATGCATAACCAGAGAACTAGAGCATCTGTTAAAACATTACAATTGAGAGCTTTGCTCTACCATCGATACCTTATAAAATACAAAGACTCAGCCTATATACTCAGAAAAGCTCACTTAGCAGCGATGTCTCAGGGCTTTCAATGTATGGCGTCTCCTCAATCAAATCCGACCTACACTTCTCCTGTCATACGCCACCTTAATTCTGCATGGCTCGCGCCAGGGGGTAGCTGAGCCCTTAAATGTTGAATTAGCATGTGAAGGCTTCCCTGGAGAGTCGAGGACTCGGCGTGGCTTCCATGGAAAGAACCAGTACAGAGGATCGTCTCGGGTAGACCTTCCAGCAGGGACGTTCATTCATTGTAATTAATGAGTGAAGCGAGGCTTCAACTACCTTATCTCTTATCTCATTTATCCCAAGCAGGCATCAAGATTTAGATCATGTCAAACCAACATCTGGAGACATAGTGCCCCCCTTCTGAAACTCATCTTAGCGCTTTTGGCCTTTTCGGTACAACCCCTTCTACTCCCTCGAGTGACCACGGGCCGTGACGTCTCGCCTATTTTCTAGAGTGCTTTCGGCATTTCGGGGTTTGTGGATGACAAAAGAGCAGGTCTTTCCCCCTTCAAAATCATGATGGGAGAAATGACGAGAAGGCCTAATAGTCGCCACACGTCCCCCCACTGATCTGACGGTTTTGAACTAATTCGGCAATACTGCGGGCCCGGGTCTGAGACATTAGCGCCCCTCCTTTAGTCCTCCTATGTGACTGGGCGCCCGAACCATGGGCCTAAGTCTGGGTGCTTTCGACGTTTCGGGGTTCGAGGTTTCGAGAGGTGAAATGAAGAGGAGCGCTTACCCCTCGAACTCTCGAATGCCGACGTGACACGGATGTGCGCCATGCGTCCTTGCGATAGGCGGCCCAGATAGTAAGGACTATTATAAAAGGGGTTGTCCCGCTTTACAGGATCGCTTGATATGACCGGGGGCTAAGACCATGGGCTTGGTGCCAAAGGTGCTTTTGGCATTTCACTGATCGACGACTTCAACTGCAATGAATGGACACCTCCTTGACTCCCAAAACCCCAATCCCCGATATGTTGACTGGCAGCCAAGTATCCCAATTGGATCAGATGACCCAGATTTGTCCTGAAATACGGGAGCTGTCCCCTGTGCTAAATTTTTGTCAACCCGGTAGCCCCGAAAACCCGATGACCGTCAATAAAATCTGTAGGTGGATCTCAGCCGCCAACAACAAAACTTCGCCCGCTCGCTTGACGTGTCACTGAAAAAAGGATTCTCCTGTGTTGTGCTTGGGTGATTCCTGTGCAATGTGCAGAACTGGATGCTCTGAAGCCCAAGACAAGAATTATCGCTAACATTACGCTCCATGGGGGATAGAGTCGTCTCTGTGATGCTCTAAGAACTTATTCTGCAGCTTCAGTGCCTTGTTGTTGGGCTATGGAGTCAGGCTCAAAATATCCTGCTGCTGAAAATACAAGATGAAAAATAAAAGCAGCAAAATAAAGCTACATAATCAAAGGAGCTTATTTATATACAGTCCTAATGCTAATAAAATATTTTACATGGGCTAGGTGAAAGAAAACTTCCACCATAGCCATTCAAGCAACTTCCTGGATAGAAGCTCCTTCCTTCTGTTGATGATCACCAACATATAGTGTAACCGTGACAACAGAATGGCTACACTCTTCAACTTCTCCTCACAAGGTGAAGTTGATATGGAATAGGGTGGCTCCAAGGCATAAAGGACATGCCACTCCATGTATTCATCGATAGGGTCATAGAATGAGTGGAAAATTTCAGAAAATTGGTGACAGGCAACCTCCTCTGCTACAGAGTTGCTCACATGTGGTTGAATATCTTTGATAAGCACAGGTGAGTGGACAACTGACGTAGACTCATTGATATCAGGTGGTAGTTGCTCGCTGACTGGCTCTGGAATGAAATACGTGCTCAACTGTTCCTCTGGTTCCTTTTCCTCTTCTTGGCTCTCCCCCGGGTCAGATTCATATTCATCATAAATAGGGACCATGGGGTGGTTCTGTTTGCTGACTAGCTCTTCAGTATCTTTATAGTGATCAAATGTAGGATAAGCTTGTTGCTCATCATCACTATAATATACATCAAAAAGAGGTTGTCCTTCATTGATATGATCCTCCTCCAGAACAATGATCCCATAAAAAATTTCTGTTTTAGGGATAGTGGGACCTGTTGGTTCTGGCTACTCACACATAATCTTTTTCTCTTTAATCCCAGGTAAAAATATATCGTGAGAAACCCCCTGGAGGAAAAGAGAAGAATCCTCTTCCACAACTAACCCCTTGTTTAAAAAGAGAGGGTCTTCGTCATCATGAGAAGAGCTGCTAGGAACATCTGCTTCAACTTGATATCCAGGTGAGTCATCTACCATGGACCACATTTGCTCTATAAACTCACAATTTCCATAAGAGGCATGTTGATCGTTATGAATATCTGAAAGAATAGAGGCATCTGATATAATGTTAGATGCTTCCATTCTAGGTCTAACACAATTAATATCATTCAACACCTCTATATTTTCCTGGAAAATGCTTTCCTCCACAATAAAAGCTTCATCACAGACCTGGTCTTCAGGGCCAACAGAGGCTTCACGAAGTGAAGAAAAATCCTCACAACAGTTTTCAAACAAACAATCAGCTGGATAATAGTCTTTACAAAATGAATTGAAAGTTGTATGAAAACCTATTAAAGAGCGGATGCTTGCAGCGGGAAGAGATTGACACCACTCAAGATCAGCTCCCTTCAATGAGTACCTGAAGAGCTTAATCCGAACATCCTCCTGCGTGATATTGTATCGGTGAATAGCCTCATGGAAGTCCAGTAAATGCTCAGCTGGTTCCTCCCAACTTGTTGCATGAAATTCAGGGAGGAAATCTTCCCATTGGTCTCTATAAGGAAGTGCATTAGGAAACCCAACTATCTGGGAAAAGTCACAGAAAGCAAACCTTTGAGCCAGAATTTTCTCCATATCGAACCAGTGGAGTCGCCAATCGATCCTCGAATCATGGAGTCGCTAGGTGAAATATGCGTAGCTTCAAATGTGCCTGGTCCTTGTTCACCATGAAAAACCAGATCTTAACGTTGTCGTTACCCCAGGAAGCTTCTCAGGATGAGAAAGCAGCTGCTGAAACCTTCTCGAGAAAGCTCCTTAGGGTCAGCTTTCAGGTGTGCTAACAGTAGTCACAACTGAAATAGTGATGTGGAAACAATGGAGTCGCCACAGTGGAGTCACCAGGTGCACAGTAGCAATCTTTAAGGTCTCTGATGTTTGATGCACCTTCAGAATCAAAGGCTCAATGTCATTATGCCCAGGGAAAATCTTCAACTTCATCCCCGGCAACGGTGCCAAAAATGTTGGCGACGAAAGTCACTCCTAGATTGTAGCAGGAGTAGAGCCCGACGCCCATCAATTTATGTCACGATTTGTGTATGAAAGGGGTGATCAAATGGAAGTAGGCTCGGACGATATTGTTTCAACTCCGAAACTAGGCCAGGCATGCATGGGTAGGTGAGGTCTTGGACATACTTCAGACAACGAGTTGTAGTAAGGGTGAGTAGGGGGAAGACTTGTATCAGAGAGATGCAAAGGTCTATTGTCAACATCAGGTTTCCAGCAGACTGTAGGAGAATGCATTTAAATGCAATATCTTCTTACATTCAAATGCAGAAAACCAGAGAACATAATAGTGCCACAATAAAACCTTTATCATAACACAACTGCAATAATTCATGTGAATTAGTCAATCATGAACTCCCTTAGTATGAGATGAAAACTAGATGAAATAGGGAAACTGTCTTTCATAAAACAAGAAATCTTACATACAGATGCATAACCAGAGAACTAGAGCATCTGTTAAAACATTACAATCGGGAGCTTTGCTCTACCATCGATACCTTACAAAATACAAAGACTCAACCTATATACTCAGAAAAAATTGCTTAGCAACGACGTCTTAGGGCTTTCAATGTATGGTGTCTCCTCAATCAAATATGTCCTGCACTTCTCCTGTCATACACCACCTTAATTCTGCATGGCTCGCGCCAGGGGGTAGCTGAGCCCTTAAGTGTTGAATTAGCGTGTGCAGGCTTCCCTGGCGAGTCGAGGACTCCGCGTGGCTTCCATGGAAAGAACCAGTATAGAGGACCATATCGGGTAGACCTTCCAGCCGGGACATTCAATGCTTGTAATTAATGAGTGAAGCGAGGCTTCAACCACCTTATCTCTTATCTCATTTATCCCAAGCAGGCATCGGGATTTAGATCACGTCGAACCAACATCTGGAGACATAGTTCCCCCCTTCTAAAACTCATCTTAGCGCTTTTGGCCTTTTCGGTATAGCCCCTTCTACTCCCTCGAGTGACCACGGGCCGTGACCTCTCGCCTATTTTCCAGAGTTCTTTCGGTGTTTCGGGGTTCGTGGATGATAAAGAGCAGGTCTTCCCCCCTTCAAAATCGCGATGGGCGGAATGCCGGGAAGGCCAAATAGTCACCACGTGTGCCCACACTGATCTGACGATTTTGAACTAATTCGGCAATACTGCGGGCCTGGGTCTTAGACATTAGCGCCCCGCCTTTAGTCCTGCTCCTATGTGACCGGGTGCCCGAACCATGGGCCTTAGTCTGGGCGCTTTTGGTGTTTCGGGGTTCGAGGTTTCGAGAGGTGAAATGAAGAGGAGCGCTTACCCCTCAAACTCCTGAATGCTGACGTGAGACGGATGTCCACCGCGCGTCTTTGCTACTATAAAAGGGGCTGTCCCCATTTACATGCTCGCTTGATATGACCTGGGGCTAAGACCATGGGCTCAACGCCAAAGGTACTTTCGGCGTTTCACCGATCGGTGACTTGAACTGCAAAGAACGAACACCTCCTTGACTCCTGAAACCCCGATCGCCGATATGCCAACTGGAAGCCAACTATCCCAATTGGATCGGATGACCCAAATTTATCCTGAAATATGGGAGTTGTCCCCTGTGCTAAATTTTGGTCAACCCGGTAGCCCCGAAAACCCGATGACTGTCGATAAAATCTATAGGTGGATCTCGGCTGCCGACAACAAAACTTTGCCCGCTCGCTTGACACGTCACTGAAAAAATGATTCTCCCGTGCTGTGCTTGGGCGTTTCCTGTGCAATGTGCAGACCTGGATTCTCTTGAGCCCAAGACAAGAATTATCGCTAACATTCTCCAACTACAATAGGAAGGTGGCTACAACCACCTATCCTTGCCCTGTCCTGCCACCCTGAAGTATAAGTAGAATGATGGAACCACTGTTACACTATCACTGTGAGATATACCGCTGTAAACCTGTACCAATAAATCTAAACCATGCATCAACCTATACCTCAACCTGTAATCAACCTGTACCATAAACAAGTGCATCAACCATGCACCAACCTGTAATCAACCTATACCATAAAAAAGTGCATCCAAGCATGTACCAAGTATGTACTAAGCATGTGTCAACTACTCATCAACTATGAATCATCAATATGTACCAACATCATCAACTATACACCTCATGTATGTGCGCCAACTCATCAACTACTTGTCTCAACCATGTACTCAACATGTACCACAACCAAAATCCCTCATCAATTTCATCATCCAAATCTGATTTGTAGCTTTGTAATAGACCTAGTTTATATGATCACATTCCTGCAAACCTTCCTTAACTTTAAAAACAAGAGAATAGCATTTTCATCAAACTTTTCTTTAGTCTCACATGCCTAGTTTTGGATTAGTCAACAACCCTAACTTGAAGTAATCATAACTTTGAACCTGTAATGTATAAAGGTCTAAAAATGATAAAAAATGTTCTTCAATGTGTTTTATGCAATTCCTTCAAGTGTCACTACTTGGAACCTCTCAGAAAATGAGTTATAGTAAAAATGTCATACCTTGTTGAATTCTGGCTTATTCTAGAGAGAGACCTTGTAGAGCGTGCCCTGCACAAAATATTTGATGAATTGATTTGAAACTATTATATAGAATACTACAGACTATACCCTAACCAACATAGTTTGTCTCACTAAATTTGGATCTTTTATGAAGAATTTATGATGTTTTTACCCGAAACACCTGATTTTGACTAGTTTCAGGACTGGCCATAAACCCTATTTTCTACGGAGTGTAACTCCCAAAATACAATGACCCACAAGATGAATTTTTTACCACAGATACTTGGATATGTTTTCTCACTTTCATAGCAACTTAATGGTCTGAATCATTGTAGAAAAAAATTTATAGTGAAAATGGTGAGATGACCTGTAAATAACATACCTTAGAAAGCACCATCAAAAGAATTTATCCTTCCTTGCATTTCGGCCTTTTTTTCTTCACCTTCACTCATAATTATGTTTTAGATATCCTTGGTTACCTTAGACACATATAGATATTCAATATGCTCAAGTTTGATTCAAATGAGAGAGCCTTTCCTCTTATTTATACTCTCCAAGTAGCTTCCTTAAAAACATCTTCTAGGTCACTTGACCCACTTTCCTTATTTTAGGGTTGGGTCCACTTCTAATTTCTCCATTAAATTTATTA
>ML778296.1:683898-698979 GCA_009831015.1 Picea engelmannii | reverse complement strand
TTTGAGTAACCTTCATCATTTCTCTTTTTCTTATGAGGACATTTGTTAGCAAAATGACCAATACCATCACAATTAAAACAAATTAAAGGAAGCTTACCTCTATACCTACCATTGGTTCCCTTGTTTAGTCTTTTGACGAAGTTTGCCACATCTTCATCATCTTCTGAGACGTTGTTATTGTTGCTATATTCTTCTTGTTCCTTTTTCTTTTTCTTTGATCTTTTGGATGCTTTGAATGATGCTTCTTTTACATCTGGATTTTCCTGTTCAGTTCTCATTTCATATGCTGTGAATATTTCATACAATTCGTCCATGCTTATTCAGTTTAGATCTAATCATTCTTCTAGTGTTGATATCTTAGGGTTGAATCTCATAGGAAGAGATCTTAGTACCTTTTGAACAATTACAGATTCTTCAATTTCTTCTCCCAATCCTATGATTGCATTCACTGTTTCATCAACTCTTAAGAAGTAGGCTGCAATATTCTTATCTTCCTTCATTTTTAGTTGTTCAAACTCACCTCTGTAAGTTTGAAGTTTTGTTGCTTTGACTTTTGTATCTCCTTCATAAATATTTCGAAGCTTGTCCCAAATCTCTTTGGCGGATTTACAATGTGAAATTTTGGTGAATATTGTTTCACTGAGACCATTCAAAAGTGCATTTGTAGCTTTGGAATTATTCTGACCAAGTTGCACTACTTTTTCAGTTGTTGGTGGAACTGTTGGTACTTTGTATCCATCTATAATTGATTGCCAAATTTCAAACCCCTGTTCTTGTATATATGTCTTCATTCTTATGCTCCAAACGCATACATCTGTCCATCAAAGTGTGGTATTTCATTTTTATATGAGTTGTTACTCTCCGTGATCTACCTTTCAATGGTTAAATTGATTTCTGAAAGAACCTGCTCTGATACCAATTGTTGGATTACTGAGAGGGGGGGTGAATTAGTAATAGTGTAATTATAATCATTTTTCTCCAAATAATCCAAGTGTCATATCAATGTAGAATTATTATCCAATAATGAGTAACAAGAAATGAACAATCACACACATACTCAGTACACCAGTGTTTTACGTCGAAATCCAAACCGTGAGAAAACTATGGAATGCTTTATCTTATATGTCTTGAAGAATTGCATTCATTGGAAGCACCAACTTCCTTTGTTTTCCAGCTGCAACTGGAAGGAGTCTCCAACCCCCTAGTTTCTCAGGCTAAAACCCGAGGGAAGCTCCAACTCCCCAATTCTATGGATACAACCAGAAGGAGGCTACAACCCCCTATGTTCTCTGACTACAACTGTAAGGTGGCTACAACCACCTGTCCTTGCCCCGTCCATCTTCCCTAAAGTAAAAGTAGAATGATGGAACCACTGTCACACTATCACTGTGAGATATACCGCTGTAAAAATGTACCAATAAACCTGAAGCATGCATCAACCATGCATCAACCTGTAATCAACCTGTACCATAAACAAGTGCATCAACCATGCACCAACCTGTACCAAACAATCTGCAATCAACATGTACCATAAACAAGTGGAACCAACCATGTACCAAGTATGTACCAATCATGTGTCAAGTACTCATCAACTATGAATCATCAATATGTACGAACATCATCAACAATACACCTCATGTATGTGCCTACTCTTCAACTACTTGTCTCAAGCATGTACCCAACTTGTACCTCAACCAAAAGCCCTCATCAATTTCATCATCCAAATATGATTTGTAACACTATGATATACTTGGTGTACATGATCACATACCTTCAAACCTTCCTTAACTTTAACAACAAGAGACTAGAATTTTCATCAAACGTTTCTTTAGTCTCACAAGATTAGTTTTGGATTAGTCAACAACCCTAACTTGAAATAATAATAAATTTTCACTTGTAATGAATAAAGATTTGAAACTGATACACAATTTTATTCAGTGTGTTTTATTCAATTCCTCTAGGTGTCACTACTTTGAACCTCTCAGAAAAGGAGTTATGGAAAAAATGACACACCTTACTGAATTTTGGCTTATTCTAGAGAGTGACCTTGTAGAGCGTGCCCCTCACGGAATATTTTTTGAATTTATATGAAAATGTTACACAACATACTAAAGAATTTAATATAACCAACACATTTTTTCTTACTGAATTTGGATTTGTTATGAAGAAGTTATGATGTTTTTACCCGAAACACCTATTTTTGACTAGTTTCAGGACTAGCCACAAATCCTATTTTCCACGGAGTGTAACTCCAAAAATAAAATGACCCACATGATGAATTTTTTACCATAGATACTTGGATATGTTTCCTCAATGGCATAGAAATTTCACAGTCTGAATCATTCTATAAAAAAGTTATTGCGAAAATGGTGAGATGACCTGAAAAAAACATACCTTAGAAAGTATCATCAAAATAATTTATCCTTCCTTGAATTCCAACCTTCTTTTCTTCACTTTCCTCATAAATTAGGCTTAGATATCCTTTGGTTACCTTAGAAACCTATATGTATTCAATATTATCAAGTGTGTCTTAAATGAGAGAGCCTTGCCTCTTATTTATATTCTCCAAGTAGCTTCCTTAAAAACATCTTCTAGGTCACTTTGCCCACTTTCCTTATTTTAGGGTTAACCCACTTCTAATTTCTCCATTAAATTTATTATTGAATTAATTTATTTTGTATTCACTTTGAATTATAGTAAAATCATCACTTCACTTTATTATTTAACTTTTAAAATCTCTTAAACCACTTTGACTACTTTGACCTTTTGGGGCTTCTAGATGACATATGAGGGTCCTCCAACTTCATAAGGCCATAACTCTCAAACCGTGAGGAGTTATGTGACGTTCCACATAGAAAAAGAAATGGAATGACATGTACTATCCATATAGAATAGTTTCAATGAAAAATTCACTGGAGTTCATCTCATTATTCCAAAAATAAGCATGGGTTCTCTAACCATACTTCTAGGATAACTCAATCCGGAAAGCATCTTCCTGTGAGGGCTTTCACCATAAGGGGACCACTTTGGAGTTCATCCATTCTACTTATTATCAACCATGACAAGAAAATAATGATTAATCTTTACATCAAAAAATCTTGGGTCCATTACCCAACCTTTGTGCTACGAGGCTTTCTTCAAGGGTTGACATCAATGACAACCAACCTTAATCAACAAATTCTATTATTTTGAAGAATACTTATTTATATCATGATATCTATGTAGAATAATATGATATTGATGAAGATTTTAAAGAAGTATATGCGAAGCTAACCCTTGGTGCACAGGTAGAGAACTATTGTATGCAAGGAAAACTACTCTACCATCTTGTAAAGTTATGTATTACTACAAGTGAACACATCCATGTAATACGAGAAGCTCACACTTCTCTTGTGTCTAGGAATTTTGGGGTAGGAAAAACTATGGCTCATTTGCAGAGGTTTTGTTACTGGCCTCAAATGAAAGAAATTGTAACTAAATATGTAAAGGGGTGTGTGATGTGTTCTACTTGTAAGCCCACTAATGGAAAACTGGGGCTATACTCACCACTTCCTGTTCCATCCCATCCATGGGAAAGTGTCTCCATGGATTTTGTATGGGGTTTACCAATGACCAAAGGGGGTCATGATTATTTTTATGTTGTAGTGGATAGGTTCAACAAGATGTGTATCTTGATGCCATGTAAAAAGAAGATTAGTACTCAGCAGACTACTAATCTCTTCTTTCAACATGTTTGGGTTCACTTTGGGTCTCGGATCAATAAAATCGATTCCTTGGGGACTTTTGGACTAGCTTGGGAGGATGATGGACACCAAATTGAAGAGGAGAAATTCTTTCCATCCACAGACCGACGTACAAACAGAGGTGGTAAATCGAACAATGGTACTTTTTCTTCGAGGCTACTACAAAAAGCATCCCAAGTTATGGGATGAACATATACCCTATGTAAAACATGCATAAAACTGATCTTTACATTCATCCATTCAAAGTTCACCTTTTGAGACATGTTTTGGGTACCTACCAAAGGTTCCTTTGGACTTGATGTATGGGAGAGATATCGATGTGAATGAAGAAAGAACAGAGGACAGAGCCTGCAAGTTCATCCATAGGATCCAACAGATACACCAGGCAGTCATGGAACAATTTGAGAAAAGTCAAACACAGTATAAATCTTGGCATGACAAGAACAGGTTTGATTATCAATTACAAGCTGGAGACCGGGTATGGCTTCACATCGGCAAGGAGAGATTGAATGGTGAAGGAAAGAAACTCAATCTCATTCATTATGGACCCTTCATTATCTTGGAGAAAAGTAGTACCAATTCTTTTCATCTAGATCTTCCACCTTACATGCAGATTTAATCAGTTGTGAACGTTGAGAATTTGAAACTTTTTGAGCCTCCCATGATCATGGATCAAGATGAGGAAGTTCCAATACCTTAAGTTGATGAGTTTTCACTTGAGTACTTGGATGAGCTATAGGAAGATATCATCCTGGACATGAGGACAAGGACTTCACATAGGGGTGACGTTGATTATCTTCGAGTAGGCTTAAAAGGCACACATACAAGCAAAGGAAAAGTGGATCGAGAAGGACAAAGTGAGGGCACTCTTCCCTCACTTACCAGTTGATTGATGAAAGTTTTTGGTGGTCCAAAAATCTGTCAGTGGGAAGACGTGATCCAAAAAGGATCCAAAGAAGGCTAAGAACAACTTAAAACTCACAGAGGTAACTCAGAATGCTCAGAATGGCTCCAACAGATAGAGAAAGGGAAAAAATTCAAAGTTCCCAAAATTCAGTGAAAGTGGGATGATCACAAAGAGCACGTCGCAAGATTTCTAATGGTGCAAATGACTTATCAAACAGAGTTACAGATTGAAATATATTCGTGGTAAAAGTTTGGTCAACCTAGCCCAGTCAGCAGGGGATGAGTCAACATCCATACTGTTGACGTCAACATCTGTACGGATGATGTCATAATTCGTAAAATGCACATGGAAAGAGTAGGGAGTTGACATGTGGCATGCTGATGTCAACATGATGACATGGAAACAACAAAGGTTGCCACGTGTCACTCAGTTATTGGCTCTTTGGACCGATCTATGGACTTGTGAGATTGTGCCACATGGCAGTCCCTACAATCCGTACAGATGATGTGGCATGCTGAATTGGTAGGGGACAACGTGGCCCAATGAGAGTTCACCACATCGCCCAATCAGGGGTTTCCACGTGGCATGCAGGAAACACCCAAGGACAACTCGTGAACAAATTTTGAAAACAAAAAGTTGGTGGGTCCACCAAATCTGGCAGACCATGCCAACTCTGGAAATGGTTTAAAGAGATTCTAGAGACATATCTAAAGTTAGCATATATATATATATATATATATATATATATATATATTGCAAACAAACATAACAAACACACAAAAAATGAAGTCCATGGGAATCGACCTCAGAATCTCCACCTAAGCCCAAGACTTAATACGTCCGCCCATAACCACTACGTCGCGGGTACCACTTGGTACATACCGCCCAATTAATTAGTTAATAGGTGTATTCCGCACAACTACAGGGGAAGGAGGCATGGAACGTATGACCTGCATGCATGAATTTTAAGACGATACAGTCATTATTGCAGGTTGCAGAGGGCACAAAAACCGAGACAAAATTCTTCGAGGCATGGAGACAGTCATTTATAGGTAATTTGACACCACAAATTCAGTGGTGTTGTTTGTTTTCTGATCTGAGCATTATTTCTGCAGCTTGATTTCAGAATGAGGTATACTTATGTATTTTGCCAAATTATTTTGCTGAGTTAATGAAAGAGCCTACCCATTTGAGAGAAGGACTTGGAGACATAGTCCACCAAGGATGAACTCCGTTATCAAGTTTTTTTGTTCATATATGATGCTTATGTCTCTTCATTTTTGAGTTTTCCCTTCGTTAATGGTGCACTTTAATTTATGCTCATTTAATGCAATTCTTTATAAGTCATGATGAATAGATCTTGGATCAAGTTGGCTTCAACAATTCTTTTATCCAGGCATGCCTGAATGAAGATAGAGATAATGTCGATAACACTCCTGCTCCTGACGCTGCCGACCTAGAGAAATTACAAAGAACCACTGAATTGTACAAACAACATGGAAAAGGCCCCGGTGAGAAGAGTGTTCAATCCCCGACTACAACTCCCAAGAGTACGACACCCTGGAGAATCTCTCCAACAACCCACCCCAGTAAGAAATCAACCCAAAATTCTTCAAATGGAGGAGGAGATAAGAACCCTTCTCGCAGTAAAATTGATAGTTATCACAAGCTTCCCGCCAGGAAGAAGAGAAAAACGTTGTAGGGCAAGCGAAAGAGCTCGAAACTGAAAGTGAAGACATGGAACTTGAGAGTGATCTGGATAACGTATTCCACAATGTTGATCAGCCCAAGGAAACGATCCACCATATTCCCCTAATGAAAATAGCTAAGACCGAAAATTTTGATGAAGATGAATCCTTCGTATTCCAGAGCGAAGTTTTTTACAACGAATCTAAAAATTTAATTATTGAAAAGAGAGATGTGAGAAATAAGAAAGGGAAATATTGTTCAGAGATTAACCTTAGGAACATACATCCATCCCAAATATCTCGACTTCACTGAGCAACCATAGATGCTCTTGATGATTCCATTGGAGGAATTGAGGCGGAGAATGCTAGACTGAAGGACCGACTCAAGGAATTGGAGGAAGCTTTGATTCCTATCCCATTACTTTCCAGTCCTTTAGAAATAACCGTTCCTGCCACCCCTGCAACCAAGTTAAAAGGATACTCCAACATCCTCACATCGTGTAGAGGCTATGTGGAGAAGAATATCAAGAAAATAATGGAGCTAATTACTTAGGCTTGGGAAACATCACAAAGTATAGCTTCCCTTGGAATGAGGGCAAATGTTTTGCATGAACATTTGCAGGCGGATTTAAAAAATGAAGAATGTTTCTATCTAGAGACAGTCCTCCCTTTTGGCATCCATGTCACTAACATGAAAGATATGAGAAGAAGACAAGAATATATCCCCTCCCCAAACCAGATCAAACAATTAAATGCATGCCAGAATGAGAAAGTTATGAACCTACATCTCATTGTTCAATCATTTGGACAAACCATATCAAAGAAAGAAGAATTATTCAAAAAGATAACCGAAATAGACTTAGCCAGAAGTACCAACGAGTTTCAAGACCCCAACTTAATCGTCAACTCCTTGTCCTTAACCAATCAAGCCTTCGATGAAAAAGTTGATATTTTTAAGGGGTTGTCTTTAGAAAAGTTTTACAACATCCTTGAATATGGTGAAGATGACGTGGACAACTGGCTAGTGGACTATTCGATACAAAATGAAGAAATTGATCAGGCTCTGTGTAATCTTTCCATCGATCTAAGGGAATTAGAAAATGAGATTTTCAACATAAAAATTCGAGATGAGATCAACATGTCCCCCATGAGAATCTACATTGAAGAATGGCTCCAAAGGGAAATCGACAAGCTCACTGACGAAGGGCAACACACAGTTGGCACGATTCCAGTAGTCGTCGACAAGAGCAATAAAAAGGCATCAACAAGCAAATAGAAAAGGGGAGATAGATATCATCATAGTAAGTCTGTACTTATCACATCCTTCTTTGTTTATCAATCCATTTATTCCACCTCTTTAAATAAAAATGTCTAATGAAAGACTGATAACTTCCAATTTCTTCTTTTCAGGTCTTGCTCTCTACAGTCGCCCACTTCTTCTTTCTACAATCCTATTTCTTGTGCTTATTTCTTTTATGGTCTGCGGGAGCCCCAATCCCAGTCTATATGAAAAACGCATTTAAATTTCTAGGAATATGTAACAAACATTCTAATTTTTTTTATAAATTTCAAAGAAAACTACTTCAGGAACAATCTTGACGGTGCCTTGTAACCCTATTTTTGGAATGCAAAATTAGTTCTCTTTATGTATCTCGGTCATCTTCTTTTATTTTTATGTGCTTAGATTTTTTTTATCTTCAACTATGTTGGATGTCAGGAAATTGTGTTTATTTAATTTGAATGTTTAATGTGTGTGATTCCTGGTCCTATTTTCTAGGAGCCTTTATTTCAAAAAACAAAAAAGAAAATTTTTTCTATCGTTTTGTATTGCTTTAAGTCATTACAACGGAAATTATCTAAGTCCCACATCTATAAAAATGTAGTAGGATTGACATCCTCGTTAGGTTGTCATTTCGGTCCTAACATATTCAAGGGTCAACAAACTTGTAAATACATCTGCAAGAATATCCGCATAAATAGAAACCTTCACTTTTTTTTATCATTGTCAAAAAAACTATCAACTCGATAGACATGTTGCAAATATAACAATTGGTACTATATTGAGATGTCCAGTTGGTACTATAGAAACATTACCTCTTCCTGGAGAGAAATTGCAGTTCAACCTTTGCAAATATATAGAAAAAATAGCAAACAGAAAGGTCACACAAGAAGATCAAAGAATCTTCGTCACTGGACACATTTTCAAAAACATATATATTTGTTTCTTTTCCACTGCATATAACTTTATTTATCCTAACACATATAGAGACACACAAGCCAGATGATCTGTTTAATAGAATGAAATGAATGTTGCTTACTTTTTCCATGGGAAAAATTAAAGAAGTGACTATGAAAATTGTACTTAATTCTAAATATTGGGATGAAATCCAGTTGGAAGTATACAGAGATCATTATGAATGAATTTCATAAATACATTAAAGAGATAAAACATACAATGCAGGAACGAAAATTTCGAACATGGCAAGTCAGAGTCCAGCAATATATCAAGTTACACGTGATGGGGATATATGTGCTATTTCGTCGTTGTCTGTTGTACGACCGCTAATGGGAAAAATTATAGAATCGTATTAAGAAAATAAAAGAAAGATGGATTATGAAAAAAAAAATATAATTAGAATGAAAATAGTTTCAAAAAATAATTGGTTTCAATGCCAGAAATGCTCTAGGAGCCACGTGTCATTTTCTGCATGGATACCACCTGTACATAATGTTTCTTTCCATGTGTTTGTTGCAGTTTCCATTTGCCTCCGTTGCTTCGGGCTTCTCATTCTCCCATGGTCCCCCCATACCTATGCATTTATTCCCGTCCGACAGGGACTACGCTGCCATGGAACACTTGTTATAATTTGTAAGGACATAAGTGCAATTTGTAAGGAGGGAAATTTTGTGTATATGGAATCATTTTCAAAAGTTATTATCTAAATTATGAGTATTGTTATAAGGAGATGATTTATTTATTTTTTTGTGAAATATATATTTTTGGGGAAATTCATCAAATATTTCTCCTAATTTTGAGGATGATATCTATGGTAAATTGGATTTTATAGAAGTTTGATGACTTATAAACACAAGGCTCCAGGAAGTTATAACAATATACTCATTAAAAACACAACATATAACTTGTGGGTGGGGTATTTTTTAATGTTTAAAATATTATACTTATGTATAGTATATATTCAATAAAAAAAACATGTAATTTTTTGGCAAATATGATCAATTTATCATATTTATGTAAATAAACAGGTGAATTTTTAACCAAATTGGTGAATTTTTTTTTTCTTCAAAAAATGACCAAAATATAGCCAATTGGCCAAATTTTACCCCTAAAAAATACCATGCTAGTGGGAATTAAGTCTAGGTGGAAAGGATAACACTCTTTTGATAGGGGATTCTTCATAGCGAGAGTTTTTTTCTTTCCTCCTATCTACTGTTGATGAGAAGAATGAGTCTCTCATAGATAACGGGATTGAGGAAAATATCCTTTTGTTATTATATGCAGGTCATGATACCAACAATTCTATTTTTACAATGTTGCTTAAATTTTTGGTGGAGAACCCTCACAACTATGAAGAATTACTAAGAGGTACGCTCAATCAATCAATTATTCCCTAATATTAGAATGCGAGATCGATATATCCTAGCATCTATTCTGTTTTCAGGTAGCAGACCTCCTTTAGTGGGGAGTGAAGTGCTTATTTAAGGGAGTTATGTTAGAAAATAAGTAGGCACAAAATTTTAAGATATTCATCGATGAACCCTAGTTCTGTTGAAAAAATAGATGGTTATTTATGATCATGTCCATATTCCCCTACCCAATAGGATGGGGAGGACTTAGCTTCTCTGGGTGCAAAATTTAGTTTCTTTCATTTTTAAAAGAACTTATATCATCTGGTATTCAAATTACAGAGAGTTTAGGAGATGCGGTTTTCTTAAACTCATAAGTTTCATTTGATATTTCCAGAGCAACTGGATATAGCAGGTTTGAACTGGAAAGGGCAACTTATAGAGTGGGAGGACCTCCAAAGATTGAAGTATTCATAGAGATTTTCTCAGGAAGCGCTTAGACTGTGCCATGTTGTTCAAGGAAATTTTCTCAAGGTCATCAAAGAATTCACATTTAACGGCTTCACAATCCCTAAAGGATGGAAGGTGAGGTTTTGTCTGAAATAAGGATTTCAAATGATTTTTGTTGAGATTAAAAAATAACTATCTTACAATCATTGGGTATCATGTGCAGATGCATTGTAATGTCAACTCAACCCACCATAAATCTGATATTTAATAAGATATTTTTCAATTGATAAGATATTTTTATATTTAATAAGATATTTTTCAATTAACATATAAATGCGATTATTTTTATATTTAATAAGATTGAAACTTATTATATGATTAAAGGGTAATTAAATTTATTGCAATAAATTTTTTTAATAAGATTATAAAATTTATTATCTAATTAAAGGTAGGTAGTAAAATTTATTACAATGAAAGAATTTTTAGAAGATGATAGTTAATTTTATGAAACCAATACTTCTTGGAACAAAGACTATCTTCAGAAGAACAACAAAAATGGGTAACCAAGATATTGGGTTATGATTTTGAAATCGTCTATAAAAAAAGGGAAGAAAAATGTTGTGGTAGATGCACTCTCAAGGAAGGATGAAGATGTTGAGGCCTTTTTCTATGCTATCTCGATCATCCAAACCGATTGGATAATAGAAGCAAGGGATGAATGGAAGAATGATGAAAAAGTGTGGACTCTCATTAAAAGGTTGCAGCAGGATTCGAGTACATCAGATACATTTACATGGAAAAATGATTCACTGTGGTACAAAGATCGTTTATATTTATATAAGAAATCTCAACTCAAACAAAAGGTACTATTGGAATTGCACACCTCTCCAGTAGGAGGGCACTCGGGATTTTTAAAAACCTACCATAGGGTCAAGAAGGAATTTTTTTGGGATGGCCTTAAAAATGATGTTCAAAGGTTTGTGGTGGAATTTTTGGTTTTCCAACAAAATAAGGTGGAAACAATTAAGACCCCAGGTCTTTTACAACCATTAGTCATCCTAAGTTAGTGTTGGGAGGAGGTTTCCATAGATTTCATCACAAGTTTACTGAAGTCTGCAGGAAAGAGTGTCATCATGGTGATTGTTGATAGACTGACCAAGTACGCACACTTTTGTGCACTCTCTCATCCCTTCAAAGCTAGTACAGTTGCCACTGCATTCATGGAGACAGTTCAAAAGCTACATGTCAGCCCAAAGATTATTGTAAGTGACAAAGATCCCATCTTCACTAGACATTTTTGGACATAAATATTTTCTTGTTTGGGTACTCAATTGGCTCATAGCTCATCCTATCATCCTCAATATGATGGACAAACTGAGATAGTGAACAAATGTCTATAAGGATACCTTCGTTGCTTCGTCTCTGATAAACAAACACAATGGTTCAAATGGTTACCCTTGGTAGAAAGGTGGTATAACACTTCCTTTCATACTACAACAAAAATGATACCATTTATGGCACTCTATGGATACCACCCTCCTTCCATCACTTCTTCTCTAAAAGAAAAATCTAAGGTTCAAGCAGTGCAAGATCACATCGAGCATCAACAACAAGTTATCCAAATATTAAAGGACAACCTGACCATGGCACAAAATCGTATGAAACAATAAGCATATCAACATCGTAGTGAAAGAAGTTTTGAAGTAGGGGATTCAGTGTTTTTAAGACTACAACCATACAAACAGATGTCCCTCAAGAAATCCAAGAAGGATAATAAATTATCACCAAAGTACTATGGCCCTTATAAGGTGTTGCAAAACATTGGTACTATGGCATACAAATTGGAGTTTCTTGCATCTTCACGAGTACACTCAGTTTTCCATGTTTCATGCTTAAAGAAGGTTATAGGTGATAAGATCCCAATTCAAACTATATTTCCAAAACTTGACGAGGAAGGAAAAATCATATTGGATCCTGAAGCCATCACCGACACAAGAATTCACCAGCTGAGGAATAGATCCATTTCATAGTATCTCATTAATTGGAGGAAACTATCGGCTGAAGATTCCACTTGGGAAGATGATTCTTTTATACAGAAGCATCCAGAGTTACTCAAGCGTTGCGAACAACACTTGTCTCAAGGGGAGGGGCATGTTAAGCTCTAAATAGTGGCTCATTACCCTTTAATTAGAGAATATTATATTAGTAATGTTATTTTATTTATGTTGGATTTAGTCCATTAGTTGTAATTATACCTCCTAGTCTCCTATATATACCAAGGAAACATTTTCATTTTGAATCATCTTGTAATTGTACATTTATATGGGCATAAGGAGGTTGCCTCCTCGAAGAGGATTATTATCTGAGTTTCTCTCTTTTTCAAGGCGTTGAGTACTTATTCTAAGGTTTTTCTATGCTATATTGATATTTGGTTCTTAACAGAGTCTCTGGCAAAGATACTCAAAAGCTTCCTGTGGAAGCAGTTTTGTAAAGATGTCTGCCACTTGTTATTTTGTTCCCACATATTCAACTCTGATGTTATTTTCTGCAACATGTTCTCGTAGAAAGTGATACTTGATTGGAATGTGCTTCATCTTGGAGTGCATCACTAGGTTCTTTGAGATGTTGATGGAGCTTGTATTATCACAATAGATTGGAATGGGATCATCATACTCAATTTGTATATCTATCAGAGTTTGTTTCATCCATAGAACCTGTGTACAACATGTTGTTGCTGCAATATACTCTGCATCGACTATAGATAAAGATATTGATCATTGTTTCTTTCTTAGCCATGATACTAAACACTCACCCAAGTAGAAATTTGCTCCACTGGTGCTTCATCGGTCATCAATGCAACTTTCCCAATTTGCATCTGTGTAGGCAATAAGTGATAGATCCTTTCCTTTTGGATACCATAATCCAAACTCTTTTTTTCCTTTGGGATATTTGAAAATCCTCTTCACTGTTAATACTTGTGATTCCTTTGGTGTTGCTTGAAATCATGCCACCTATCCAAATGCCTACATTACATCTGGTTTGGATGTTGTCGCATATAGTAGGCTAACAATCATTGACCTGTATTTCCTCTGATATGTAGACTTTGAATCATCATATTTGTTCAACTTGTAATTGGTTTGCATGGGAGTGATAATTGTTTTGCAATCTTCCATTCTGAACCTCTTTAGCATTTCTCTGATATACTTTGTTCGACAACACAAGTATTCCAACAGAGGACGAACACCTTCAATAACCACTCACATAACCAGATCAAAGATCAACACATCGATGGTTTCAAGTGGTAAAACCCCTACAGGGAAACATCCACAGCCCCAGCCAATGCGGCCACTTGGAACAGTTTATTAATGCAAAGAAAAAGATTGCAGAGAGATTTTACAAGAGAGTTTCTCACAATTGATCATTGGCAAATGACCCTCCATGATCTTTAAATAGATATCATGGACCAATCGGGTGTTAATCCACGGATCAATGGCCATTAAGATCGAGGAGAGTATGAACCGTCAGATCACTCTATGTCGGGAACATATCATGACCGTCGGATTTCCTAACTACAAATGCATACTAATGCATACTAAAGAAACACACTAGAAAACACACTTTTACCTAACGACACAATAGAACAAGTAGATATTACTAACTCCTAAGTGCCTAAATATCCTAACATCCCCCCTTAAGAACAACTTGGGATAGGATTGAAGGATTTACAATAGTGACACAATAGGAGAAGGAAGGAGACATTAGAGCCTATCCCCCCTTAATGACAACTTCTTGAACTCCTAACATAGATTAAATTTTGGAAAACTTCGCTTCTATAAGAGACTTTGTGAAAATATCTGCAACTTGATCTTCTATAGGGAAAAAGAGCACTTCAATAACTTGATCATGAATGAGCTTTCTGATGAAGTGCATGTGTAGCTCAATGTGTTTGCTACTCTGATGTTGAACTGGGTATTTGGCACGCTTGATGGTACTTTGATTGTCACACCAAAGGTTGGTCGGATGCTGGTGCTGGAATCCAAAC
The DNA here is from genome assembly GCA_009831015.1 of Picea engelmannii. Lineage (NCBI taxonomy): Eukaryota > Viridiplantae > Streptophyta > Pinopsida > Pinales > Pinaceae > Picea > Picea engelmannii. The sequence continues at coordinate 684,564 of ML778296.1, read as the reverse complement.
TATGAAAGGATCTGTCAAAGTCAAAGGGCTTCCTGACTTGCATTTACCGCTGCTTAGTACTCTTCTTCTGCTGAAGAAAGTGCAATAGCATGTTGTTTCTTACAGGCCCAAGTGACAGGTCTTGAACCAAGGCTGAAAACATAACCTGCAGTAGACTTCTGATCATCAGGGTCACCGAGCCAATCTGAATCAGTGAAACCAACCAATAAAGGAGTCCCCCCTGAACTATAATGTATCCCAAACTGAACTGTACCACGAACATAGTGAAGTATCCTTTTAGCTACTTTCCAATGGCTTTCATGGGGTGTTTGCATATATCGGGCAACGAGACCAACAACAAAGGAAATGTTAGGACGAGTATGAGTCAAGTATAAGAGGCTACCAACTAACTGACGGTACAGGGTGGCATCAACTTCAAGAGAAGTACAGGTGGTAGAAAGCTTGACTTCGGACTGGAAGGAAGAAGGGGTTGGTTTACAATCGTCCATGTGAAAGTGATGAAGAAGGTCACAAGAATACTTATACTAGGAAAGAAAAATTCCTTCATTGGTTTGCAAAACTTGGAGGCCAAGGAAATAGTGCAAAAAGCCTAAGTCTGTCATTTCAAATTTCTTCTTAAGGTTGGTTTTCACATGGTTTAAAAGTTTTGAGTCACTACCAGTAAGG
>ML778296.1:651103-672748 GCA_009831015.1 Picea engelmannii | reverse complement strand
GGGACCACTTTGGAGTTCATCCATATTTACTTCTTATCAACCATGAAAAAACAATAATGAGTCATATTTACATAAAAAAATCTTGGGTCCATTACCCAAACCTTTGTGCTACAGGGCTTTCTTCAAGGGTTGACATCAATGACAACCAACCTTAATCAACATCTCCAACTGATACAAGGAATTTAGGCGACCATTCCTTGGTTATATCCTCCATGTATTATTCAATAAATTTATAGTACAAATGAAACTTCTCCTTGCTTTCATCCATACATGCAGTGATGTAAATGAAGTGACAGTCTACGCGAAACTTCACTAGAGGCCTGTAAGTATGCAAGTTGTTCAGAGTCATTAAGGGGAATGAATCAATGGCGCGCATGAGCTGTAGGTAGTAGGTGTGAAACACCGCATTTGATTGCCACTGCTTCGCCATGTCACTCGCATACCACAAGGTGGTGAACCTCGCGGCCAGTGGTTCAGATGGCTCGAATTCAAGGAATGTCGCTCCCTATGGCATCTCCCAAGCAACAAAGGTAATGAGGATCAACAAATAGCTTAAGTGGAAATCATAGCCTTAGTCTTGCACTTCACGAAAATCCTTCTCCAACTCATTGAAGAGGTATCTCACCCAGTTCATTTGCATCCCTTCAATGCACTTCCCTATGAGGTCAACTATGAACCCTGTGACCTGCATAGGGTTGTTCTTTCTAACAAGATTGTCTGCTATCAACTTATAAGCTAGATGCACTATGCCATCCTAGATGGGGGATACCTTGTAGCCTCGCTTCCCCTTGTCCACATCGTCATAGGTTTCCTTTATATGATACGCCAGGGAGCGATCTACAACCTTCCTTGGGTAGAACTGTTGAGGGTCTGGTCCCTGCATGCTCAGTCTAGTGATCACGTGGATCAACGCCAGATCCACATTCACGTGCCTATCTAACCATAGATAGCCTCCATGGTAACACGACTTGAGGATTTTGACGCATGCGTTAACCTCCTGATGTCTGTCGAAGTGTGGTATCTTCATCACATTTAAGATAGTTGACCACACGATATATTTAATCCATGGATGGGGAACTATCTTTGGCTTCTTCCCAGTTGTCTTTGTCAGGTACCGATGCGGTACAAGAATCACATAATTCTTCCTATCTCCCAGGTTGAAATAACTGATATTAATATTCAGGATCAGTCCCAGCTGCGGTCCAACTGCACGTATCCCCTTTGGGAGGTATGCAGTGATGAGCGTGTACTCAAAGTCACACAGGACATTTTCATCACTAACCGTGCCAGCCAGAGGTAGGATGTAGTCGATAAAGATTGAGGGGATCAGCTTCGCATTCACTAGGTCATTGTAGTGCTTTCTTCTTTTCTCCATCGCAGTTTGGCTAGAACGATGTGCAGTCGAGGGGGATGCTTGCAATCCAACCGTTGACAAGGCTTGTACTCCTGTGGACATGACCTTCTCAACCATAAGGTTGATAAATATTTCTTCTACCGATTTCTGTACTGCGCTAAGGTCGCCTGACATGCACGCTCGTGATCAAATATCTCAGGTAGGCGACTAGACACTCAAGGTAAGAAAAACAGATGGCGAGGTCTCAAAAAAACAATGCGATAGCAATCATTTCTCTATGGGCTCAAATATCTCAGTTTGCAAAAGTGTCCCCAGTGAGACATTCGATGGATTAAATAAGCAACGTTGTAACAGACTCCTCCAACAGGCAGGAATGCCTCAATCAATACGATTCCATCCGTTGTGGCACGGTCCCAATGATTCAATGGTGATATTTCTGATAATAACTGTGTTTCTAGCCATTCTGGAGTGTCTTTCTAACAGTCAAGACACCTCCAATCATCATATGGATTTTCCATGGTGAAGCGCCATTCTACGTTGTTCTGCTATTCCAACGATGTTCAAGTTTTGCAAGCCTTCTTTCTGCGAAGTCTTTTCTTGAACTTCCTGCAATTTTTCTAACTTTTCTTTCTTCTTACTAATATTTCTAGCCTTATTTCATGTGAGTTGAGTTTCTATATTCCTCTTCCCATTCTCATTCTTATATTTCCTTAGCGTAGTAACTTTTCACTGCTGAGAATCTTTCAAAGGGTTCGTGAGTAATACTTCTTCTCTTATTACTTCTGGGGTAGGTGCTCTTCTCTCCTGCATGGACAGATTCTTTAAGCCTTCTTGTGTTCTTTCAACTTCGACATCCTTTTACTGATTCAACTTTTCCTCCTGTTCTTGTATTAGTCTCACTATTTTTCTAGCCATGGAGTCCCTTAATTCTTTCTTTTTCTGTTATGTAGCTTCTTCCTCTTCTTTCCTTTAGATTTGATGTTTCTCAATCCAAGTCATTCCTAGCAAAAGTGAAAAAGGAGCGTTGTTCTCAACAAACTTAATGACCTCAAATTATTCTTCAGTTGATGGTCCATGGGCTATCATAGGTACATGAGTAAGTCTTCCACATAGGGTTATCATCTTTCCTTTAAACAATCCTATCCCTCCTAATGAAGGAATCATAGCAGGCTTTCCCAAAATTTCCCAAGTTCTTTCTGGCATGATATTCACCTGTGTTTCCTTATCCAGAACACAGTCTATGTCGAAGTATCCTATCCTTGTTTCTATGCACTTGTTCTCTTTTAATATCTCGGGTAAATTGATGTCTCTGTGATCATTCAGGGTTTCTTTCATCTGCAATAATATAGTCTATGATTTTTTCTGATGCTCTACTATATTCTTAGTCTCTTGACCTTCTTCACAGTTTTCTTGTTTCATGTTCATCTCCTCAACATTAGCAATCATTCAAGGGCAATCCAAAACTTCATGATCAACGAATTTACAACAAAGACAAGTAGGACCTACACCAGGGCATTCCTTAGCAAGATGTCCAAGTCTTTTGCAAATATAACATAGTGTCAATCCTCTCTTTCTCTTAAACGATCCCTAACCTTTTCTGTACTACGCACTGGGATCACAGTGATGGACCTGCAAAAAATTCTTTTTAGGATCATGCATCCACTTGTTAGTCCAAAAATTCTTTCTATGCATAGGAATAACATATATTTCACTAACTCTATCAAATTTATTAAGATCAAATATTCTTTCTTCTAGCTGTGCCCTAGTTTTCAGACTAGGAAAAAATCTACCAAACATACCTAGATTCATAGTTTTGAATAATAATAAAAAAAACCACTTATCTTATCTTTACCAGAGCACAAAGCTTTAAGATCTTACCTCTTTTCTTCAGATCAGGCTTCTCTTCTTAGAATAGAGCTTCACAAGTCAAGCAGAATACTGCGCATTACAACAACATAACTACACACATAGCTTTCTCTTTTCTTCAGTTCCTAGCAATCACAGTTTCATGTCCTGACAATAGAACCATTTGTTGGCATAGGATAAAACCCAGGGTTCAATGATTCAACAACACACCAAAAAACCCCTAACTACCGACCCTTTCGGCAACACCTGCGAAGCAGATGAAGTCTCACCCGAGGTAGAGGCAGGGGGGGTTGCAAGACTCAGGTGTCTACAACCTAGTTGGGATACAGATTTGTGATTACAATGCTTAACATAACACTTATCCAGTAACATTCATTAGTCTTTAACCATTATTCACATCGCAGGTTAAACCCTTATTACAGAACAACATAGTATTAATCAATATCTAAGCACATCTAATCAGTTATCACATAGCATCAGAGCAGATCTAAGATTCATTCATATACCAAGCACTAAGCATCAATGGATCTACCTATCATGCATCATTACACTAATCAAGGAAATGCATAAAAAACATGAACAACATAGCACAAAGCACATCGAAACAGGATATACGTGGTTCACCCCAGTGTGCGGCTACGTCCACCAACTCTTCTTCTTCTTTATTAGTCTCTTCAATCTCCTTACAGGCACCAAGACACAAAACCATCTCTGCATAGGATAGGAGATCTGCGCGCACCTTGCCAAATCCTCCTTCCTTGATTTAGGTCAAAGCATAGAGCCTTAACACAATCTATGCACAAAGCACTTACAATATGCTTGCACTCAGCTATGCAAGCCTTAACACATCTTCTCGCACATAGCTATCATTAGCACTAAACCAAATACCACTCTAGAACTTAGCCATCGACCTCTCCTTACATTGCCTAGCTACTTATTTATACATTACAAAATGGGCCTAAACATGGGTGAACCCATGGGCCGACATCCCATACCCATTACATAAACCCTAAAACCCAAAAATTCTGTAAAAAGGGCGAGATCCCGCGATCTCCGCTTCACCTAGGTGCTTTGTCTTCGACCAGCCTGTTGAAGTTCCAAAAATGGTCAACACGACCAAGGTTCTCCCAAAACTTGGTCGAGGGCCAACAATAAATTTGGTTTTCAAATTGACATTGCTTTCTCTTAGTTCTTTTAGATCTGCAAGATTTCTACTAAGTTCATAATCTTCCTTCTTTTCTTCTTTTGCTTGACTAATTTCATTCTTCAATTTCTCAATCTCCTCTTCTTTTTCTTCTAGCTAAATATTTTTCTCAGATATGAGTTTTTTCATTGTCTTTGAGCATTTCCTTTATTTCCAAGATATTATTTTGACTCTTTTCAAGAAATTATTTAGTGTAGTCATGAATAAAACTATAGTCTGAATAATTATGGTCATAGTGGTATTGATAGAGACTCCAATCAACTTTTTGTTTGGCCTTTGATAGTTCTTCTTCTACTTGTTCCATGGGATAAATATTAACATAAAATTCTTCTATTACAACTGTAACATCAGTCTTAGGATTATGTATTTTTTCTTTAGCGATTACTGAGGTATGTCTCAATTCCTTGATGAAGTTGTCTTCCTCATTGTTAACTAGGCTTTGTATCAATCCTGCATTTCATTATGATTAGAAATTTATTTCTCTGTATTATTTTCTTCAATTTGATTGCAATTTTTCTTTTCTTTATCTTATTCCTTATCTTGATAAGAATTCTCTTCTTCTTAGTTTTGTTCTTTATTTTGATAGGAATCCTCTTCATTAGAGTCTTTTTCCTTATTTTGATAGGAATCCTCTTTATGTGAGTCTTGTTCCTTACTTTGATAGGATTTCTCTTCTTCTTGTGTTTCATTCTGATAACAATTTTCTAGTTGGAGCCATACTTCTTTAGCAGATTTGCAGTGCCTCATTTTTTCTTTGACTTGGTTTGACAATCCATCCTGGATTGATTTTAAGGTTACTGCATTGTTTCTCCTTGCCTCCTTTGCAGTTTTGGTTTTTCTCTTTGAAGTAGTTAAGTTCCAGGGCTTACATACTACCGAATCCCAAACTCCATATCCTCTTGACTTCAAATATCTTTTCATTTTTTCCCTCCATGATAAATAATATGTCCCATAAAATAAGGGAGCTTCATTTGTGGAGATAGCAATTTTTCCACCCATTTCTTCTGAATCTACCTTCAGTGTTTAAACTGTGTTGAAGGAACCTTGCTCTAATACCAATTGTTGAAATGGATACTTGACACTAAGAGGGGGGGTGAATCAATGTCAAAAACTTTGGGCAATTTTCCACTTTTCACAAATTAACTGAACAATAAATATTTATTTCATTTTCTCAATCAATATATATAAAAGAATAAATACTTTATTTATTTATTTAACTTGAATGAATACATAAGATCAATCTTTGAATTTCATCTTCAACTTCAAGCAATTATGAGAGACCCAACTCTCTGTTACAAGACCCAGCTTGTAGTTCTTAGATCCAATTGAGAAATGAAGAATCCAACCCTCATAACAAGTCCTAGCTTGTAGATCTCAGATCCAATTGAGATGTGAGGAATCCAATCCTCATACAAGACCCAACTTGTAAACAAGCACCAACTTGATAGAATGAACCTTCATTCAATCCATTATTGTTACACATGAAATTTGCACACCTAGGTAGCTCGCCCTAAGTGTCATATAAGTGTTTCATACACCTTGACACCTATGTCACAATCCCTAGTCAATATGGAGGAGGGATATATTACATGAAGGCCAAAATGCCGTACACATGAATTATTATTAATATTCATGGAAAATAAATTGATTAAGTGTGAGAACCAAGTGCACATGAATTATTGTTAATATTCATGAAAAAGAAATTAATTAAGTGTGAGAATCCACCTCACATTTGGTTTCTTATTTTTTAGGGAAGGTGGAGGATCTCATGGATGGTTGAAATATTTCCTCCTTAAAATCCTTGAGAGATATTTCCTCCCCAAAATCCTTAAGAGATATTTTCTCCCTAAATATCTTAGAGATCCCTTTCTTAGTGGATCTGATGAGAGATCCTCTCCATGGTGGTTAAGCCTCCAAATCCTATATAATGAGGGCTTTCCGTGGAAGAGAAGGGGATGGATATTGTGAATTACACCAAACTTATGATTCCATAAGTGAGATGCCATTGGAGCATAATCAGTGTAGATTACTTGAGCAAAGGGGTTGGACAAGGAGAGTTGAAAGATGTTGTTGCACCTCCATCAAAGGATTGTAAGCACCTTTTACTTGTTCTCATTAATAATCAATGCTTGTCCTGTTTATTTCAAATTTATGTTTGTTCCACATGAATTTGTCTTTAGTAGATAGATCTATATTTGAGATAATCTCAATAGAATAGGAAGTTCTTTGTATCTTTGTTTTTTTTATAGGACCTACCGAGGAGCTCAGTATTGGAACTCAACTTGGACTTGGCAAGGACAAATGTCGTTAATAAGGTACATATCATTCTTCTTCCTCTTTGTATATTAGCTTAATTAGATCTAAAAAGGATGTTAGTGTCCATGTTAAGCACTTTTCTATCTTGGCCTTAGGATTCTAGAGACCAATAAGGAATCCACTTGTCCATAGGAGGATTCACTTGTAACATAAATTGGTGACATGCTCTGGTGTAAGGGGCACCAGAGAATTCCAATGCTCTGTGAAGGCTTGGTAGGGAGCGCTAGCACTCTGAATCCATTTTTTCTTGTTTGCATTTTCTTAGGGTTCTCATCACCTTAGTGTATCCTTGTTTGGGTCTCCAACAGCTTGATTTCTGGGAATTCATGATGCTTTGTTTGGGTTTGTGACATCTTTTGCTTCCTTACTTTGAATAACACTTTGTCTTTGACGATTTAGAGTCAATTTATCGTTTTCTTCTCATTTATTTGAATGAGTGAAATTTTTTTGTAAGGATATTCATAGATATTTCACACCATTCCATTTGATCTTTGAGGTTTTTCTCCCAAGCAATTTCTAGTTTTTCATCATCCAACAACCTTCTCCCACCTTCACTAGAAAATTCCCCAATTTTAAAGCATTCTGGCTGAGTTTTTTGTGCATTTTTGGGCATTTTTCTGAGTTTATGGGAGCATCAATGCCCCCATGTAGGCCATACCAGAGTGATAGAGCTCCCCTACAGTGTTTTAGGGGGTGTTGCAGCCCTCTATGCACCCTTCTAGGGGAGCGCTAGTGTCTTTTTTGAGTGAAATTGCCTTCTTTTACTCAGATTGTTTCAGCCTGTTTTGTGGAATTCTTTACCCAGTCTTTATGGTTAGTTTGTGGAGTGGTTTGGATTGGTTCTTGATGATTTTTGATGCTTTTCACTCTATTTTTTCTTGATTAGAGCTTGAAGCCTCTTTTAGAAACGTAAAATTTCCTTTTCTAGCTGTGTTTTTGTCGAGACAATTTTGAGTGTTTTCTCCTTCTCCCTATCGTTTCTTAGATTCTTCTCTACATTTCATTGTACTCCTTGGATGCTTGTTGGTTTTAGGATCCTTGAATGATTTCTTGTTAGAGAAATCTTCTACCATTTTTCTTTCAATTCTCATTGTTTTGAATGCATTCTTGCTTTTGGGTCGTGAAACTAGCTTGCATTTGAAGTAGCAGTTACATTTTGGGACATTGTGCATCTAGAACGATGAATGTTTTCTCCTTCTCATAGCATAGCTTTCATCGAAATGAAAATATTGCATCTTCATCTCTTTGCATAACTTTCGAGTCGGTCAAAACACCATATTGTCCACACCACTTTCCTTTTGAGTAACAACAGCCTTAAAAATCAAACGCTAAACTAAAATTGATTAGACATTTTTACATTTTCTGGTAGCAAATCTACATTAGATTAGTTGTAGGGATTTGGAATAGGTGTGAAAGATAAATTTCCAAAGCTGCAAACAAATATAGGATCTTGTGTTATGGAGTGGTGAAATCCAATTATTGCATTTTGTCCTAGGAAGCCCTTCTCACACAAGGGTCAATCATGAGGTCGCATTAAGACTGGCAGAGTTACTCACCCTGCTTTGTTGGTCTTGGTGTAGATATTGCGCGTATTATGGGGGTCTCTTGAAGTTATACTCACAATGTTGAGTGGAAGCCTTTCAAGTTGATTTCGGGCTATATACCCTGCCCTTGTACGTGGATTGGACTATCGACTGTTTCTCTAGGCATCACTGTTGTAGTTGGTAACCTTAGTGGCCTATCTATTTAGGGTATTTACAAAAGGTGACTGTGGAGGGGAAAGTATTCACGGTACCTGGAATCGACGTTGGCCAGACTCACTCGGGCTCCTTGGAGGGTATACCCATGATTATGTGTGGGATCTTGCACCAGGGTGTAAGTCCGTTAAGTAGGTCGTCAACGTAAATTTTCCATCCACTCTATCTCAACCCCTTCTTACTTTGTTCCCGTGACGCTAGATTTCATCACCAACTAGTGTGCTCATTGTGAGAATGTTTTGTTTTCTTGCTTGCTTGCTTACTAGATTTTTAGCGTGTGCAGTTTGTTCTCCCTAGCATAATCTAGGTTGAATCTTTATTTTAATGGTGCTAGTTCTCAAAACTACCAATGGAGCAACTCCTGCTACGGGAGAACCCTTTGTTTTTCCTTCTTACGGAAATGTTGGTCCTCCTTACATCACTACTTTGAGCCTTTCAGGTCTCACAATTGGGTTACCGGTGTGGTTGTTTTCCACTCCGTTCATCTCAAATGCAGGTGCTTCAGATGTAAGCACACCACCCACACATCAACCTCATGTCGACCTTTCTCCTTCTTCGCCCATCAAGTCTCCTTCAATTTCTCCTTCTTCACCTAGTGAAAGCTCTCAAGCGAGTAGCCAAATTGATAAGAAGAAGAAGAAACATAAAGAGAAGAAGAAGAAGAACCAGAAAGGGACCAAGCCTCCAACTACATCCGATGTTGGATCCAAGAAACCAACTACTATTAATAGTACTGGGAGTGTTGATAAGGTAGATAAGGTTAAAACGAAGAATCTGAAACCCAAATTCCCTTGCAATCTTTGTAAGGGTGACCACTTTCTAAGGGATTTCCCTAGTATTCCCAAGGTCTTAGTAATGTGGTGTTCCACATCATCGGGCTCTATTGGTCATGTTGGTGATACCTTGTCAACTAGTAAGGTTGGTAAGAAGAAGACAACTATCAAATTCCCTTGCATGTTATGCAAAGGTGACCATTACTCTCACCTTTGTCCTCGTATGGACGAGGCTTCTTCTCTTTTGGAAAAACTTCAACTTCCAAAAGGTTATCGTAATATTTCTCCCAACCCATCATTAGTTGATGGAATGGTCAATTTGGTTCCATCCTCGGTCAATCCGGTTGATCAAGTGGTCAATCTAGTTTCATCTTCGGTTGAACCACTCACCAAAGTAGTTGATCCAGTTCCGTCATCGATCAGCCCCACTTTTCATATGGAAAGTGAAACCCAAGTGACTGATCTAGTCCCATCATTGGTTAGTACCACCCTTCATCCGAAGAGTGTCAAAGTGGTCTACCCAATTCCACCATCGATCGATCATACTCCTCCTCTTACGAGTGCCAAAGTGGTTTCTCTGGTGACTTCATCGATCAATCCCACTCCTCCTCTGACGAGTGCCAAAGTGGTTTCTCTGATTACATCATCGATCAATCCCACTCTTCCTATGGTGAGTTCCAATGTGGTTGCTCCGGTTAAATCATCGATCAATCCCACTCTTCCTTTGAAGAGTTCCAAGGTGGTCGATTCGATCCCATCATCGATCGATCCTACTCTCCTACTAGAGAGTAGAACTGATTTTGCCCATGTTTTTCTCATTGAAACATGATCTATCGTGCTGTGGGGCATTCCTCCATATCCTGTGAAAACCGCTCCAAGTAATGAGGCAATCCTTTTTGATTGTGGTGTGCTAACTGGACCTCGTCTTCCCTCTCACATGCCTTTCAAGATTACAGTAAAAGTTTGTGGTCATGATGTTCCTCATACATTGGTAGATGAAGGTTCTTCCGTTAGTATTTTTTCCTCTATTGCTTGGCAAGCTTTGGTTTATCCTAAGCTTGTGTCAGTTACCCAGACTTTGTTCTCTTTTAACAGAAGAACCAGACGCCCTTTAGGGATCCTTCCTTAGTTTTCTGTAACCTTGGGAGGAAAAACAATCTTTATTGATGTTATGGTAGTCAAGGACCCCTTGGATTTCGATTTACTCCTTGGGTGAGATTATGTCTATGCCATGAAATCTATTGTATCCACTCTTTTTCGTGTGATATATTTCCCGCAGGATGGAAGAATGGTGACTATTGATCAACTTTTGTTTGTTGGCCCTAACTTGACCATCAACCCAATGACCTCCCTAAACGGGTCTTATATGCAGTCGGTCTCACCCCTGCTACAAGTCAATTATGTGGCGTTGTCTCCCATGATTTCAGCTTCCAATGACTTAGATTCAATAGTTGACATGGTGATCTCTTCAGTAGGGCTATTGGAGCCTAATATCCTTACCCCTAACATGACCCTCGACATGTGTTCCTTCAGGAGCATTCTTCTTCCATCCAGTGAAGATCTCTTGGAATCCATGACCGAGTTTTGTCCCTTAACATGGTGTCCTTTCAGAGCGTTATCCTCTTGGAAGCCTTGGTCAAGAAGAGTTCACGAGCACAGTTTCTCCTCTCTGTAGAAAGCTCATTAAAAAATGAAATAGAAGTCACGAGCATAGTTTCTCCTCTCTATAGAAAGCTCGTTAAAAAATGAAACAGAGGCCACGAGCATAGTTTTGCTTCTCTGTGACAAGATCGTTAAAAAATGAAACAAAGGTCACGAGCATCGTTTTCCTCTTTGTAGCAATCTCATTAAAAAATGAAACAGAACTCTGGGGATTGAACTCAGATCCTTGAGCATAGTTATTTTCCTGTGTCAAGCTCATTAAAAAATTAAACGGTCACCTCTCATGTCAGGTCGAGTCCTTCACCATACCTCGTAGATGTCGAGTCGAGTCTTTCGTTAGCTCTCATTTTTGAACCTTCATTTCATCCACCTGTATCCTTTTTCTCCATCTAGTACAGAAATTGGTGACAACCTCAAATTCGGTGAATGAATTAAAGCTTGGGGGGGCATGTCTCCAACCTTTGATGATCATTCTGGAGTTCAGTCACTAGCTTTTCATGCTGGGGGCATATCGAGCTTAGTCTTTGTTCTTTATCGTGCTTGTAAAAACATGAGAATGTAACCGAGCAACCTTTTATCTCTTTTTCATGCTCGCATGGATATATGGAAAATGAACCCCCTGGAGTTGTCTTTAAGCTCTTTTCAGACTCTCTAAACATGAAAAGATTGCCGAGTGATCTTGCTTCCTTTCCCACTCGTTAAAAGGTTTGAAAGGGATTCTTTCGAGTGATAATTTATCTCTTTTTTGGCCTCGCGAGACTAATATTACAAAAAAGGAAAACACTGGAGTCGTCTTTAAGTTGTTTTCAGACTCTCTAAATATGAAAAACCACCGAGTTTACCTTCTCTAGACTCATTAAACAATCATACATTGAAGGGCCCATACGGGACCGAATCCTTATTTCTTCCAGTTCGTTAAACAAAGGAAGATGGACTTACTGAAGGTGAGTTATATCGAGCATGTGTTACCCTCCTTGAGATCGTTAAATTAAAAAGAGGTACTCGTCTATCTGGATGGGGGAAAAATTGAAGGAAGCAAGCCAAGCAGTTTTTAAGAACATTACCAGTAACCCTTATAGTCACCCTTGAACACGACATTTTTTCTTTGCATGCATTTTAATCTATTGAACCTCTTCACTGAACCAATCCTTTACGTTTCCTCACTCCTTTGGGTCACCTGACATAAAGTCACAACATCCATTGCATGATCAAGTTTTGGTCCATGTCAAGTTTTTGTTGTTATGCCTCAGTGTTCAAGGGAAGTACCTGCTTTAAGAGTAAGCCATGACAAATATCTTGTTTCGATACCCGTGTCAGTCCATGTTCATTTGATCTACCAATTACATCTCTGTGACCATTTCATGTCGTTGATGGGGGATACATCAAGGCCCTCCCTCGACGAGTTTGTTCCTGTCGACTTCAACACATTATCCAGGAGATAGAATTAGAAACTAGTTAGTACCTTGGGACCTGCATGCCTCAATGGCAGGCCTCCTCGCATTTGACAGTGGGTTTACATCATTAACCTCTGATCAAATGATTCCACAAATGTTTGACTTAAGCTCATCCATTCACATTCGTTGGAATTTACTAGAGTACCTTGGGAATCATTGATATTAATGGTGATTTCCCTCGCGCTTGTTAACGATTTACATCTTTGACTGGTAATCAAGTGGTTTCTACCATGTTTGACATCAAGACATCTATTCACATGGTTAGTTTCGTACTACATCGGGATCTGTAAGAAGACCCTGGGTTGAGTTATCACTCTTATATATACTTTTCCCAGGTTGCGAAGGAGTTCTTTTGAACTATGACACATATACTATAACATAGATCCGCTTTGTATTGGTCTTAGCTATGTCTTGTCATCTCGTAGATCCATTGTGCATTCTTCGTGGCTACGACAAGTTCAGGTCATAGGATTATAGATCCACATTGTATCTTCAGTGGCTATACCTTTTATCAATATAATTATGGATCCGCAGTGCATTTTATGGCGGCCATACCTAAAAATTCTTTATCACTCAAGCATAGCTATGCCTGCCTTGGGTTTGAAACATGTCATAACATTTGTTTGATGGTTGTTTGCAACTTCTACCAGGTTCTCCGAGTCCACACCTTTGCTTTAAATATTTGTAAAGTGTTTCAACCATCATTTTGTCTTCTGAACTCACACTTTAGGGGGCATTCTATTACACATGAAATTTGCACACCTAGGTACCTCGCCCTAAGTTTCGTAAAGTGTCATATAAGTGTTTCATACACCTTGACACCATGGAATAACCTATGTCACAATCCCTAGTCAATATGGAGGAGGGATATATTACATGAAGGCCAAAATGCCGTACACGTGAATTATTATTAATATTCATGGAAAATAAATTGATTAAGTGTGAGAACCAAGTGCACATGAATTATTATTAATATTCATGAAAAAGAAATTAATTAAGTGTGAGAATCCACCTCACATTTGGTTTCCTATTTTTTAGGGAAGGTGGAGGATCTCATGGATGGTTGAAATATTTCCTCCTTAAAATCCTTAAGAGATATTTCCTCCCCAAAATCCTTAAGAGGTATTTTCTCCCTAAATATCTTAGAGATCCCTTTCTTAGTGGATCTGATGAGAGATCCTCTCCATGGTGGTTAAGCCTCCAAATCCTATATAATGAGGGCTTTCCATGGAAGAGAAGGGGATGGAGATTGAGAATTACACCAAACTTATGATTCCATAAGTGAGATTCCATTGGAACATAATCAGTGTAGATTACTTGAGAAAAGGGGTTGGACAAGAAGAGCTGGAAGAGGCCGTTGCACCTCCATCAAAGGATTGTAAGCACCTTTTACTAGTTCTCATTAATAATCAATGCTTGGCCTATTTCTTTCAAATTTATGTTTGTTCCACATGAATTTGTCTTCAGTAGATAGATCTATATTTGAGCCAATCTCAATAGAATAGGAATTTCTTTGTATCTTTGTTTGTTTTACAGGACCTATCGAGGAGCTCAGTATTGGATCTCATCTTGGACTTTGTGAGGACAAACGTTGTTAACAAGGTACATATCATTATTCTTCCTCTTCGTATATTAGCTTAATTAGATCTAAAAATGATGTCAGTGTCCATGTTAAGCACTTTTCTGTCTTGGCCTTAGGATTCTAGAGACTAAGAGGGAATCATCTTGTCCGCAAAAGGATTCATCTATAACAATTATATATAAATATATATACTTCAACAAATTAAACTACTCATTCTTCTTACCATTCTTTCTTGTTTATATAGTCTTCCAACTAGTGTGAATTTGAATCATTGTGTCTTTTGATATTTGAACCATTGTACCTTTTCATTTAAATGATAATATTGATCTTTAATTAATATCATTTTTCCTTTTATCCTTTATTCATAATGCTCATAAATTAACTCTCTTTTAATCATGACTGTGTGTTGGTTCTTTTGTCTTCATCAGTTGATCACAGACATGGATTGACTCATTATATCGTACTCATGCTTCTGTTGTGTTCTCAGTTCACAAACAAATCATATTTGATCTTTTATCGATTCTCTGTATTGTTCTAGTGCTAAATCTCTGTCGAATTAAATCTGTATGAGGCACTTCCTTCAAACCATTTACATATGATCATATGCACAAAACCATGGGCTTATTGTTTAAGTGATGTTCCCAGTGCCACCTCTTCTTTCTCTCTTTTGTTTCTTTATTCCATACGACCACAGGTGGTGACCAGGCGCTAGCCCAAGCGAGTGCTTTATCACTTATCAAAATCAACGGTCACATTTTAATCTCCCGATGAGATGGATGATTGTTGGTACTTTGGGACTTTGTCCTTCGCAACTTCCAGCCTCTATAATATTTCAATCTCCTAAAGCAGATTTCTTCGAAGTAGATCGAACGATCGATATATTATTTGCACGATGAACAATTCTCGTTCACTTTGGAACTTCGGCTCTTCATGACTCCTAAACTCTGGAGTAACAATTCCTTCGAAGTGATTACCTATCGAGTAAGTCATAAAGCAGTGGTGACCTCTTGTTGTCGGTTAACATCTCTACTTACGCTATCCTTCCACTGTACATGATCAACGGTCGATAATGCTCCCGAATTAGATCAATGGTTTAGCTTTGATCCTTACACCATCCTTCCACTGCTTAATCCAACGGCTATGATTTAATCAAAGGTTGAGATGAATGGTTCTTATTTACTTCAAAATTCATAACTTCGAAACTTGAAACATTTGCTGGTGGTGAAACTTCTAAAGTACAAACTCCAAGAAAGATGTAACTTGTTGATGTCACTTGTTGACGTGGCACTGACTGAGTGGCTACCACGTGTCACTCAGATTCATGACTTACACATACCTAAAATGTCAATTTCATCTTGAAACTTGTCATCATCTGATTGTACCACGTGTCCTTGTTGACATGGTCTGTTGGCGCGGATCTCCTGATGTGTGTGCTACGTGTCTTCACTTCATGACTTCGGAATTTCGTCTTTCGACACTTCGGGTGTTTTAAAATGTTCTCAACACATTTTCTTCGGAGTTGACCATGATCCTGATCCAACAGTCATCGTGTATTCTCTAGATCTGATGGTCCTTCTTTATGACTTACTCTGTCCTTCCACTCAACTTGATCCAATGGTCAAGAATGATCTCGGAGCAGATCAACAATCACGGATGATTGTGGGGTCCCAAATAACACGACGTTTAAAACTATCATCGATTTCTGCAATGGAAACTACTCGTTTGGTAGTGGAACCGATGCCAATCGTACATCTATTGGCGGGTGACCATCGGCGATCGATGTGGATTGCGGAACCGTAACTTGCGTGTGGTTTAGCTCGTCGCCCAAACTCTGCAATTTGAAGTTGTGTGATTGTTGGTGGATCAACCATAGTTGTCGATCTTTGAATCAATGAGATCTTACGGTCTCGAAAAATTGCAGGAGTGGAAATAACGCATTGTTTAATTTTCCCTTCGTGCTCCGCAATCAATCCATGCCCTTGATCTAGCGCTTGCGTATCCAATGATCATGACTTGATCTGATCGTTGACCAGTCCTTCAATGGTCCTTCTCTTGTAATCTGACAGATATGACAGTCGAGATATAATTCTTTCAAACTCTGACTTCCCCTCGATCTGACGGTTCCTGATTTTTCCGAGACCTACATCAATAGACAAGATTATTTGCATGCTACATCTCATGAGCTTTAGAATGAATTCCTATGCACCACGCGTTATGTCTTCTGTGTGACTACTTTTTAAAACTATCTCAATGAACATGATTCTTTCGTGAATCCTTTGGATTTTTCCTGTGTGGATTTCGATCCCGATGACATTTCTACAATATTTTCTTCCTTCTGAGCTTTGATTAATGTCCTTTCTTATCAGATTGAATCTTTGCATACTGTTTGACATTTTCATTCTCTACTAACTGTTATACTGTTGACATCAATGAAAATTCATAAATAATAACTTATCATAACAACTTATCATCACATCACAATGACATCGATTGTTTACATCAATGACAACATATTAAACACAATCTGTCCAACAGGGACATTGTCAAATGTGGCTTGTTTTTAAATTAATTAACTATTATTATTATGATTATTATTATTTTTATTTTTTTTAATTTTGAAAAATTATATTCCTCTTTTTATTGACCCACAACATTTTGATGGAACTAAATAACCATGGTGGAGGGGAATATTATTTTCTTATTTGTCGTTATTTAAACTTGATTTAAAAATGGATAAAACTAAATTACATCATTCATTAAGTTGATGGTTGAAATGATTTGTCTCACACTGCAGTCGAGCTTGTGACTACACAATTGACACCGATCAATGAATTCAATGCTTTGAGTGTCTACTCATTGCCTCATCAACTCCTCGCAACCTCTAAATCCAAAAGCTGCACGTCTACTCCTCACCACCTTGAAAGCCAAAGAGTGCACATACAAAACGAGAAAATATCTGCGTAGACGTTTATGAGTTGAGAGATAAGGTGACGTGGAGATATTTGACATAATTTAACTTGCTAATAGATACATACTTTCTCAGGCATAATATTTCTTTACGTAGAGATATAACCACGTCCCCAAAATAGTAGAGGTAACAAAGGACAACCGTAATATAGCCCACAAAAAAAAGAACAGAAGTGTGTTGTTCTGAATTGCAGACCACACCTTATTGAGATTATAAATTGCATGCCTTGCCATAATTCCACTGCAACAAATAGAAAAAAGTGCAGATACATAAATAAGCTTTTAGAGTTAGCAATTTCTCTTCTATTTTTCAATGGATTCCTTCAATCATATGTTTTTTTTTCACAATGGGTGCCCTTTTTGCAAAGATATTAATAGATTGGGTGAAAATTTAGTGTCCACACTTCTCAACATATTGAAAAAACAAAGCTAAGGAAGCTCTCCACATCGAACTGGAAAGCAACTTCACCAATCCAAATAATAAGGAAATGAAAAAGACTATCTACCTTCCTTTTTTGATTGGATCATGGGGCACTGAGATGAATCTCTACCTGGAATGCATGTAGCCATGAGATTCAACAGGCCAACTGGAAAAGAATCATTTTTTCATTGCATGGTGAAATCAAAGTCAAGTTCACAGTTTGCTAAAGAGGAGGGACTTATGCTTTGATCTAGGCTTCTATAGGTACGAAGAAGCTAAGAAGCGCTTTATCTTCTGCAAAACAACTGATATTGTTACTACTTTAGATGCCTTTATATTTTATTCAAATTCACTGTTGTATAACAATTGTCCCCTAAGGAAATCACTTTTGATAGTTTAGGGTGGACATATCAATGGGACTGCCAAAAGTGTTTCGTTGCAGTGTCATAAAGAAGTTTATCTGTACCATACATCATCATTCCTTTGTTGTCCTAAAAATATCGAATTCCTTCTCCCAGAAGTATCTGCTTATCAAATTTATGGAACAACGTACGCCATGGATGATGAATTGTGCTCACAAGTATTTGGTCCCCCTGTAAGAAGCTTACATGTTTTTGGTTCATTGTTTGATGGAAAAAATATATCTTTAGAAAACCTAACATTGTAAGCAAAGGGGTTTCCCTTTTTCAAATTTGCAAGTGACTAGAAAACATTTGACTCGTTATTTCATGGAAAATGAAGAGAACACAGTTTGATACCATGAAAGAATTGTTAACAAAAGCATTGGAGACACAACTTGAAAATGATATCATTAACATATTTAGGTTAGTTTTTGTTCTTCTTATAGCATGAAAACATGTATTTCAGGGCTGACCTTTTTTCCTTATTTAAAAAAAATAGGGTTTCAACATACTTTCACTAACCAACACCTTCAACAATGTTTCATCCAACCGTGTAAGCTTTCAACTTGTAGCAGGTTACACCTTAGCAGATTACATGAGGGAAAGAACTAGTATCACAACGATTCTAGTTGGATTTGGTGGGTAGCATCAATGGCAGATAAGCATGCAATTATCCTTGCACATGGCCATGGATCCCACCCAAAAATGAATTTCTTTAATCGCACCCACAAATGCCTTTCTTTTTTGACACATGTTTAAACTCTGTTAAGTATTATGTTTTTAACATTGGTATAAAAGTGTTTTATTTTTTTTATTTTTTTTTAAAGATTTTATAACTTTTAACACATTATAACTTTTAACCTCAATGGAAAATCTATCAAGGATGGAGTTGCACAGCTTATTGCATATGCTAGGGAAATCTAGTTGCTAAATCCTCAACATTTCCTTCAGACAAAAAATATGACATACTACGTACATTCTTAGGGTCTCAAGATTGGAATATATATTATGGTGCTCGATGATTGTATATGAATTATAGATCGATCAAAACCATATGCATTACTACATTTATAATCTAATTATTTCTGGTTTTACCTGTGCATCCAAATTGATTTTAATTTTTATTAATTTGGTATATTTGGCCAGATACTACAGATGCAATAAAACCATGTCAGGTTCCCTTGGAAATGAGGAACAAGATGCTCAAACATTTGTTTCATGGCCATCGCAGATAATCCTCTGACCTCACACATTAGGGGGCATCTATTATAGCAATTTTTTCCTCACCGCATGCAACTTGCTTGGATGGCCTTTCCATTTCCCTATGCAGACTTGAAGTCCCCTTTTTGTACTTCCCAAAGACAAAAAACACTTTTTTCCACATATACGCACCCTACCAGTTAGACAACAAGCATATACGCAGGTTGCGTACATCGGGTTTGGTGCTCAAAATTAAAAATTGTGTCGGGTTTGCATGTCACGTCATGAGATCCATGAAACTTGACCTTCCATATACTGTAAACATTCTGACTCAGCCCTTCAGTTCCATTTGAAGGCTATAAATTGAGCCATATCCAAGTCATGGAGGAGGAGAGAATTCAACTTTTGAGAGAAAAGATACTCTGGAGAAATTTTCACTTCACATTGATTATGCATCCCTTTATCCTTTAAAGTATGAACTCATTGTTTATCCCTCAAGATCTTCCTTTTTTGATAGAGAACCTCATTGTCTCCTTTATATGAGATTTCCTTGGGGTGGAGGATTGAAGTGGTGGAGGCCCAGCTGGAAGGGACTTAATTTATCGGTTCCGAGATGTACCAACACATAAGTTTGTCACCTATACATTTATGTTGATTATTTTAATAGAAATACTCTTTTCTCGTCCGATAGATATCTTGCAAATATTTGAATTATTATTCCATGAGTGTATTTGTCATGTATGTTAATGGATTATGCTATTTTATGTGCTAAAATTATATATTATCACCATTTGATTGCATATCTTGGTTGTAGTGTTAAGAACCAAATATCAATATAGAATAGAAAAACCTCAGAATAAGTACTCAACGCCTTGAAAAAGAGAGAAATTCATATAATAAGCCTCTTCGAGGGGGAAACCTCCTTATGCCCACATAAATGTACAATTCCAAGATGATTCCAAATGAAAATGTCTCCTTGGTATATATAGGAGACTAGGAAGTATAATTACAACTAATGGAATAAAGCCGACATAAATAAAATAATATTACTAATGTAATATGCCCCAATTAAGGGGCAATGAGCCAATATTAGGGCTTAACATGCCCCTCCCCTTGAGACAAGTGTTGTCTGCAATGCTTAAGTAACTCTGGATGATTCTGTATAAAAGACTCATCTTCCCAAGTGGAATCTTCAACCAATAGTTTCCTCCATTTAATGAGATACTCCGAAATGGATCTATTCCTCAGCTGGCAAACTCTTGTGTTAGTGATGGCTTCAGGCTCCAATATGATTTTTCCTTCCTCGTCAAGTTATGGCAATATAGTTTGAACTGGGATCTTGTCGCCTATAACCTTCTTTAAGCATGAAACATGGAAAACTGGGTGTACTCGTGAAGATGCAGGCAACTCCAATTTGTATGCCATAGTACCAATCTTTTTCAACACCTTATAAGGGCCATAGTACTTTGGTGATAATTTATTATTCTTTTTGGCTTGCTTGAGGGACATTTTTTTGTATGGTCGTAGTCTTAAAAACACCCAATCCCCTACTTCAAAACTTCTTTCACTACGAGGTTGGTCTGCTTGTTGTTTCATGTGATTTTGTGCCATGGTCAGGTTGTCCTTTAAGATTTGGAGAACTTGTTGTTGATGCTCGATGTGATCTTCCACTGCTTGAACCTTAGATTTTTCTTTTATAGAAGAAGTGATGGAAGGATGGTGGTATCCATAGAGTGCCATAAATGGTGTCATTTTTGTTGCAATATGAAAGGAAGTGTTATACCACCATTCTTCCAAGGGTAACCATTTGAACCATTGTGTTTGTTTATCAGAGACAAAGAAACGAAGATATCCTTCCAGACATTTGTTCACTATCTCAGTTTTTCCATCAGTTTGAGGATGATAGGATGAGCTATGAGCCAATTGAGTACCCAAACAAGAAAATAATTCTTTCCAAAAATGTCCAGTGAAGATGGGATCTCTGTCACTTACAATAATCTTTGGGCTTCCATGTAGATTTTGAACTGTCTCCATGAATGCGGTGGAAACTGTACTAGCTTTGAAGGGATGAGAGAGTGAACAAAAGTGTGTGTACTTGGTCAGTCTATCAACAATCACCATGATGACACTCTTTCCTTCAGACTTCGGTAACCTTGTGATGAAATCCATGAAACCTCCTCCCAGCGCTGACTTGGGATGGATAATGGTTGTAAAATACCTGGGGTCTTAATTGTTTCCACCTTATTTTGTTGGAAAACAAAACATTCTGCCACAAACCTTTGAACATCAGTTTTAAGGCCATCCCCAAAAAAATCCTTCTTGACTCTATGGTAGGTTTTCAAAAATCTCGAGTGCCTTCCTACTGGAGAGGTGTGCAATTCCAATAATACCTTTTGTTTGAGTTGGGAGTTCTTACATAAATATAAGCAATCTTTGTACCATAGTGAATCATTTTTCCATGTAAATGTATTTGATGCACTGGAATCCTGCTGTAACCTTTGAATGAGAGTCCACACTTTTTCTTCATTCTTCCATTCATCCCTTCCTTCTATTATCCAATCGGGTTGGATGATCGAGATAGCACAGAGAAAGGCCTCAACATATTCATCCTTTCTTGAGAGTGCATCTGCCACAACATTTTGTTTCCCCTTTTTATAGACGATTTCAAAATCATAACCCAATATCTTG